>JANKYE010709503.1:0-10438 GCA_032467995.1 Erythroxylum dillonii | reverse complement strand
GTTTTATCTCATGAACATCCTTTGAGGATGTAAACTTCTGTATTTATTAATTCATTCCTTCTTTCCTTTTTTTTTTTATAAAAAGGATTATCCTCGTACGTAGTAAGATAGTTAAACTCTTACTTTTCAAAAAAAGATTGTTAAAGCCTTTTAATTAAACACCTATATTAAAGGAAATTCCACGAATAATATTATTCTAATTAAGTTTCTAAAATCATCCTAAATGAGATTATTCTACAAAATAATTGTCGTGACTCAAATTTGACATCAATTGGAATGGAAAATTTTGTAGATTAACTCATCTTTCTTGGCAGGGGAGGAGTTAAAGTTGGTTCTTTTCCTTTTTCCCTCATTCTCCAACCTATAAGTGTTTATGGCCGGTGAGAAGCGGAGATGTATGGTATAGTATAGAGTGCAGAAGTAATTACTTTTTGAACAGCAATGAATGTTAATTGGATCCAAAAGAATGCAGAACAAGACAAGTATTCTGTACTTTTTTTTTTAAAAAAAAAGACTGGTATTATATCAAAAGAAGCATCTAATACACATCGATAAAGCAACTTGCAAGTCCGTGAGTCTTTAAAATAGTATCATCGTTTCTTTAAAGCTGTTTGCAACAGGATTCTTCACCTAATCTCAATGGGCAAATTCATGTATAATTGGGAGCAAACATTGAACTGGATCATTTGCCATTCAAGAAAGAATATGCCCAATGGTACAATTCTTAAAGTTGCTTTTACTACAACCATTTATTCACTATAGAAGGAAAGGAATATCATAATTTATTCACACAAGGAGGAAGAGAAATACCAATTGGTAAATAGGGCTGTAACTTGGATCAGAACAGCTATTGTTGCAAAAAATGTCAAGCATACTCTTTCATCGAATATGAAAAATAGATCACACCCATAAGTTGAAGTCAATATCAATCTGATCCTTCTTTTTGTACATTTTTCAGTAACTATTTTTTGTAACTAATTGTAGGCTAACTGCCTAATACTCACAGTAATGTTGTATTAGGTTCACATATAGTTAATGTAATTCATTAACTATTTTTTTTATAAAAAAAAAGAAACACAACTACTTTGGAATAAAATTATGTACCATTCCAAACTTAAAACTGCCAACAATTCATTTTCTTTTTTGTATATGAGAAGTCTTCAAGAACTATTTATGCTTTTCTTTTATAAGGCAGAGTTTAATATTTACGATGGTACAGCATTGTTAGCCATTTCTATGTTTGAGAAGAAAATTTCAGAAGGGTTTTTGTTTTACTATCAATTTCATGTCTCGAAAGGATTGCATACTTAACTAAGACAACATACTATAAATGTAATATGTGATTTTAGTTGTTAGGCCGACAGTTGACCTAACAATTAGTGAAATTTGTATTTTATATCAAACATATAATATCCTTGGAAGATGTGATAATTAGAAAGATAAAACCAAAGAAGCAACTTATCAACGTACACATATATTCCCTTGGCATTCTTGGCTTAATTAAGTCCATCAGATCAACATGAACAAACATTTATCCACAGAAATTAAATATAGACTCTCTTACTAATATATATTTTAGGGATCATGTTCTAAAGGGAAAATTTTCTAATCAATATAATGAATTAGTAAATTACAAAGAAGTTAACTTTCAGGGATTATCTCCCTCTTATAAAATCAATTAAGAACAGAATTGCTTGTTGGCAAAATCATTTACTCTTTTATACTAGAAAAGTGTAGGTCATCTCTTTAATCCTCTCTAATTTGTATATTCATTAGAGTTTTCATTTAATTCTTCTTAATAAGATTATCAAAGAGGTAAAGAGAGTGGTTAAGAATTTATTATGGTTAGGATATGTTAATAACTTTATTAGAGATAAAGTTGAGTGGTTTGACCAATGTTGTCCTAAGTAAGAAAGGGTTTAAGTTTGGTTTCCGTCAAGTTAAGGAACTAAATATTGTTTTCAAGAGAGTATAGAGGTTGTTTACTGATATAAAGGTTGTTTAGTGTAAGTGATAGTAGAGAACATTTATGGTCACTAGTTGAGACAAAGAAATATGCTAAAATGTTTTCCTAAAAAGTTTATAAGGGATGGTGAACATACATTGTTTCGTTTTGATTTTTAGTGCAATTTATACCTTTTTACTTAAGATTTGAGCTGAATACCCTAAGCACTCATATTCCTCTTAAAGCAAATTTGGAAGAAATCATTAATGAAGGAATTGGTTTTGTAACTCGAGGGGCTTATCTATCACTAAAGTTAATCTAACAGGGAACAATTCTGATATCCCTGATTTAACAATTTAATGTGGCATAATTTAAACATCTTCACCAAAAGTCATGCTTGGAGATTTAAAGACCTTAATTTTATAAGCTAGATTACACCAATTTTGTTTAGGACAAACTTTACTCCCAAACCTCCTTTTATCTTATGGTTAGTAGAGAATAGCCTCAGATCAATTATGTATGTTATGTTAGAATTTTTTCCTTAATCCATTCCCCACTAATTTTTCCAATGCTCCTTCTGACAAACTCTTTATTCAAAATCTAATAAGAGATAGTGAACATACATGGTTTTGTTTTGATTTTTAGTGCAATTTATACCTCTTCACTTAATATTTGAACTGAACACTCTAAGCACTCCTATTCCTCTTAAAACTGATGTGTAAGAAATCATTACTAAAAGAATATGGTTCTATAACTTGAGGGAATTATCTATCACTAAAGCTAATCTAACAGGCGACAATTTTGATATCCCTGATTTAACAATTGTTGTGGCATAATTCAAACATCTTCACCAAAAAGTCTTGTTTGAAGATTTATATACCTCCATTTCATAAGGTAGATTAGGCCAGTTTTGCTTAGGAAAAACTTTACTCCCAAATGTCCTTTTATTTGCTAGTTAGTATAGTAGCATTAATTAAGAAATAAAGATAGAATTAATAAAGCCTAAGATCAATTATGTATGTTATGATAGATTTTTCCTGAATCCATTCCCCGCTAATTTTTCCAACGCTCCTTATGACAAACTCTTTAGTCAAAAATTCAACAGCTACTCTATATTACTTAGTTGGTAAGGGATTGGAAAGATTTGATTGATTGGGATAGAAATATGAGCTTCTTAATAGGGAAAGAGTCCATCTTCCTAAAAATCTCTTTCATCTACCATATTTATAGCTTATAGAAGGAAAGGAACAAAAAATTATATAAAAGAGTAAGCTTGAAGAAATTTGCCTTTATAAATAAGACCACTTGCTAGTTTAAGGGATATTTTATAGCATCCAAAATTTATGAGGAAGTAAGCAATCTGTTAAAAACTAGTTGGAGGTTGCCTTAGAACATTAGCACTATATAGTCATCTAATCACCTACAACTAGGTGTTAGAGGTTTCATTATCTCTAATGTTGGGGCCATTTCTTCTCTTTGACCATAGATTATATTTTAACTAGTGCTTATGTTTGTTGTTTGTGAGACATTTTTATGAAACTTATTCTTAAGCCTCTTGCTTAGTTTATATATATTTTATTTTATTTTTTAAAATACAAATTTATACAAAAAAAATTGCTTCGTCGCATGTTCATTGACCAGAACTATCTAAACTATAGCTAAAGTTATATTACTATTCCTAAATTCTTATAAGATATAAATGAAAACTATTTGGTCAAATTCATGGAATGTTACAAATAAAAAAACCTCATATATATCAACATCTCAATTATTGTTGGTATGCCTCTTCTGTATATTTATAATTGATTTCCTCCCAAAACTTTAATGCTATCTAACATAAACACTTCATATTACTGTATTCTCCTAATTCTTTAACTCTCCCACTCATCCCCCTAGAAAAAAGAAAAGGAAAAGACAACAATAGCTGTTCACAAAAATTGAACTTTTCATTTTGAGGCTTATAACAACATTTATATGCATTTTTCAACCTAGTGATTGTAATCTTCATTTAATTCCAACACTAAGATTTGAAATAATTTTAGTGGAAAGTGGAGAAATTTTAAAATTGGGAAATCATTAAACCAAATTTTAGATTTATCAACTACATCACATGCTTTTCCTGATTTTTCTTTTAGACATTAATATAAAAAGCACACACTTTACTGCATTACCAACATCTCCAACTAGACATTGATTGTGCCGAAAATAAATTTAGCTATGATTGGAAAATTTTCCTTTAAGACCTTGAATAGTAGCTATATGATTAAAGGAACATAATTCTCCTATTATTTATATGACATCTTATATGCAATTTTAGATATTTCATATAAAAATAATAATGTGTTATCCATCAACTTGAACTTGTCATCAAAATTATATATGTTAAGGTAGGAGGTGAAAACAAGGAAGCAACTAATTCAATGAATTTTAAGTATTTAACCTTATAACAAGTATGAAGAGAAAATGAAAGGAACACAAGGTTTATTATTGACTTCTGGTTTGGGAAAGAGAGTTCTCCTTATCCATACCTCTTACTTTCCTTAGCTTGGCTTTTATAGATTCTTTTTTGTTTGATATTAACCTCATCCTCTATGTAGATGTCAAAGTAACATATATATGATCAAAAAATTCATCACTTTTTTCTTAATGAAATAATTGTTTTTAAAGACAAATCAATTAAGTAAATATATCAGTTATTTCACATACTTTTTTAATTCAAAAATAAATATAAAAATAATATCAATTCCACGTGAAATATAAATAATGCTTTAATAATTTTGATTTTAGTTTTGTCTACCCAAGGACTATATGTTATCGAAGCTTCTTTTTCTCACATTCATCAATAAAACATAGTTACACAAAACATATTAGAAATTTATTTAACCATTTAATCTTTTGTCTCTTACGTCTTGATTTTCTCTTTCCAAAACATATCTTATAATGCCACTTAAATTATATATGCATATTTTGAAATAAAATAGAGACCAATAAGCTTAACTGAAAGCTTAGTTGGGTTTCTTTCAAAGAAATAATAAAGCATATCATATGCATATACAAAAAAGCTTTTTTCTAATCTATCAAACTTTACTAATAGGTTAGTGAGAGAAGTTTTAACCTATCTCCAACCCTTTCACTCCTTTTCTTTTTTAACCTTCATATTTTCACAATCGGCCTTTATCGCATCTCCTCATATTTTCCTTTATTTTCTTACTCATTGTCCCCTAATTAGTGTCTGTTAGAGGAAAGATGTGGTCCACCTTACTCCATTTCAACAACTGTTCCACTAGAGAGAATGTTGAGAAACTTAACTTTCTTCAAAAACCAGACTTTGCTTCTAGCCTTATCTTCCCTACTTTAAAAAACTTGGATCCTAATGTGACCAAAATAGTCAATATCAAGGTAATTACTATGACTACTAATAGCAAAATGGCTAAGAATAAGGTGATTGGAGATCCACAAACTTCTTTTAAATTGCACTACATTCCTAATACTCAACCTATATACCTATCACTTCACCTAAAGAAATTTTTCAGATGGGAGAAAAGAAATGGCAAGTGGCTTTATTTCGATATTTTCTAGATAAATGCCTTTTCTTTTTCATAAATTTAACATTAAGCAAACTCTAATTGGAAGTATCTTATTTTGAAAAATATCATAGTCAATAGGGAGAATTTCTTTGCTTTTAAATTCACATACGAGGACAAGGTGGAAAGAGAGATTAAGTAGGGCCCTCAGAACATTCAGGAACAGCCTTTAATTATTCAAAAATTGTGACCATGCCTCTCTTTAAATAAAGCTAGGTTGAATACCATACCTTATGGTTGAATTTTCATCGAGTTCCACTTAAGTACTGGACATTAAAATGGTTAAGCAACCTTTCAAGCTCTAAGGTTGACTTTTAGCCTGGATGAAAACATAACTAACCTTAGGAGAGTTGGTTTTGCATATGCTTGTATTAAGGTTAAGCTTAATATAGATATATTAAATTCAATTAAAATTACAAGGCTTGACGAAGATGGAAGCTAGATCAATGACTCCATCAAAGTTTCCTAACTTTGGAGACCTATGAAGAAAGATTTTCTGCAAGTTTGGAAGCAAAAACTTAGAGGGGTCACACAAACCACTGGTTTAACTACATCAAAAGTGTCTAGAAAGCAAGACATGAATGGCACCACTTCGTATTAGCTTTTATATAAATAGCCAAAGAACAAACCCATTTCTTCTAGCACATCTATTTTTTAGAATTATACAAAAAAATACTCCTTGTTAAGAAAACTCAATACTAGCTTTGTCAAAGATTGAAGAAATAAAGAAGAAGAAGTTGCTACTTCCCCTATTTGATGAATATACTCATTAAGGATGTAAAGGGCCTTAATAGCCCCAGAAAGCAATAGGCACTCAAGGATTTTCTCATCCATAAGAAATTTATTTGTTTTTGTTTTGATATAAAACAAAATATAGAAGGAACATTTTCAAATATGACTATGGTTTTTAGAGAAATATTGGATATCCCTTGGTATTCATCGAGCTCATCATCGTGTCTCTTGACCTATAGGTTTATCAAATTTAAGGTAGTGCTTGTTAGAACCCAAATTTTTCTTAGAATTTAGTCCATTAATTTAGCAAGCATGAATAGAAATTAGAATTATTAAATAGAAATGTTAGAATTAAGTTAGTGTGTAATAGACATAAGAGAATAAAGGAATAAGTATACATTACATTAATATGGAAAGGTAAAATTAGAAGGACAAAAAGTGGTCTTAAATAAATGAGAAAAGAAATGAGAAAGAGGAAGTGAAGAGCGTATGAAGTGTGCTGGAGAAGCTAGGGAAAAATGTAGAAAGAAAAAAGGAGAAAGAAGAAGAAGAAGGAAGAGGATTCAGCTGAGCTTTAGGTAACCTTCATCTTTTCTTCTTGCTTTGGTGGAAAAATGAACTAGAGAAAATGAGTTTCTTACGCTGGAAATAAAGGGAGAAAGAAGAGGACCAAGAAACCCAATTTTTATTTTCATGGATTTTTAACTAGATCTTAGTTATTCTAGCCTGGATAAACCGTAGGTAAACTAAGTCTAAGCTCCTTTTTTATTATTAAAGCTTTATGGATTTTCTATTTGTATATTGGTTTGAATGAAAATTTGTTTGTTTGAAAGAAACCAAGAAAATCCAATGCAAGAGTAAAAGGAAAGGCAAACTTGAGTTTTGATTTACAGGCAATTAGGTGGGTAATACGTTTATAGTTATTGTGGATGATGGGTTGATTTCCTGCATGTGTGCGTGCTTAATTGATTAACTTGAATTATTGCAATTGTTGGAAAATGCTCTGTGATTTATTATCATATTATGCCTTGAAAGATATTATGGCATTTTTTATTAATGAAAAGAGGAAAAAGCACAAGAAGCATGAAAGTATAAATAAGTGATGAAATGAATTGACCATCAAAATTTGCTTGTGTTTGGGTAAAAGAGATACCATTTCGTTCGTCAAGTGCACGTTGACTTAAAGCTTTCTCCCGATGCTTGCTTGTTGTTGGGCCCGTGTTCTGTGTACCGGGGCTTGGATCCCCCAAGTACAACGGGCTTGGATCCCTGGAACACGCAACCATAACCTTAATCAGTATTGTCCTCTTTGGTCAAGGGTGAGGCCACGACTCGAACCCAAGACCTCAAGGTTTTGTTGCATTCTAGCTGCACGCCTCTTACGTAGCTCAATGGTAAGAGGCATGTAGCTAGAATGCAACAAAACCTTGAGGTCTTGGGTTCGAGTCATGGCCTCACCCTTGACCAAAGAGGACAATACTGATTAAGGTTGTGGTTGCGTGTTCCGGGGATCCAATCCCGTTGTACTTGGGGGATCCAAGCCCCGGTACACAGAACACGAGCCCAACACTTGTGGCATATGAGCTCCTAAGAAACGGAGTCATTAGTTTATGGTTTAAACTTCGATTTCTTCATTTCAATCCATGGGACTCTCCGACCATTATGTTTGTGCATTTCATTTTGATTTTTCGAGCATGATATACAATTAAGTGTTATGTTTTAATGATTGAATATACATGACATGCCACAACATCCTTAACTATGAGTCTTTGAGCTAGAATTGTAGATAATTTAATTGCTAGATTAAAATAAGATATATATGCTTGATTGTGTGGCTCATTATCAATGGCTATAAACGTATTAGCCACTAAGCTTCGCAGCTCAACCCATTTTTCTTTTACTCCTTAAGTGTAGGACAAGAAAATAATTGATCCTTACAAAGCTTTGGCAAACTCCAAGATAGCTACCTTTTGTAACTAAGTTAGTTCGACTATATATTTTGGTAGCTTTAGAAACATATCAAACATGAGCATTAATTTATATTTTGTATTATACTATTGACGTGGCTTTTGATATGTAATTAAAGCTATGTACAAACTCTGTTTTGATTAAGTAATGGGATTAAGAGTTAAAGAAGTTTCCTTTGTACATGTTCAAAACTATCTTCTTCGTTAGGTTGTTAATTGTTGTTGGAAATGAAATAGTATGTTGTTAGATGGCCCTAGATTGAATTAAAATAAATTGTTATGCTGAGAGTCATATATGTACATTTAGTGGTTGGTTGGATCCGGTTCTTTTCTTTTTAGAAATTGTAAAAGCTCGTAATAGGCAAAAGAAGAAAATGGGGGAACTCAGCTGCAGTACTACCTTGGATAAAAGTAGTGACTCTAACTTCCATGAATAAATTATATTAATCTAGTTAGAATTGGACAAAGTTGTCTTTAGGAAAATTGTATATCACATGAAATTTTTGGACTTTAGATGAAAGAGATATAGTCTTTACACGATAACATCATTGGTGCTAATGGAGGTTACAGTGCTATCTCTGACAAAAATTATGTCCTAATTTCAACGATTAAACTATATTGATGTAGGCAGAATAAGATAAAATTTTCTTTATAAAATCTTAGAATATCATTTTAGCTTTCCAATGGTATAAAGTTTGTAATTTTTGTACATCAGAATTGAGAGCTATGATTTTTACAATTTTGAGTGTCACATCTGGAGTGTATGAGGGTGATTGATGGAACTCACCAAATTAGGTAAAACACTGTTTTTTAAGTTTTTCATTACAATTTGGAGCTTCCATCCTTCTTCTCACATGACCTTCACCCGATCATCTTGTAATGTAACCTTGTAATAAGTGTCGAGACCTGAGCCCAACAATGTTATTCTAATTAAGTTTTGCACTACAAGGTACTTCTTACCTAGCTCTAATCTCTAGATGTATAATTGTTATATATGCTAAAAATCATGATTTTCAAAGGATGAAGCTTAAGATAAGTTGGCATCTTTGAACTATAACTCCTCCATTCTATAGTTTCTACCTGGTGACTTCAAATACTTTATCCTTTCAATAAGTTCAGCATCATAAGAAAATGCTAAAGAATAAAGGTAAGAACCTATCATCACTCATAAGAATCCATTTATTCTTAACAAGGCCTATAATTTTGTTGGAGTTCTTTTTACTTATAATGACCCTAAAAAAGAAAGTCGAGAGTCTATCACCATCTTTCAACAATTAAACTCTTGATTTATGACTGATTAGGGAGTTATAAGCATTAAATACTCTAATATAGTGTCTTAAAGGTAATCTTTCTTCTTTGATACTAATATTATTTTTAGATCCATGTATAAGTTGGATTAAGCTTTTGTGAGCATGCTTCCAGTCTCCTTAATATCAAGATATTTACTATTCATAATTTTTTTTATATTGCTCTTTAAGCTCCTTTATTATTGTTAGAATCTTTTTGAGACATTTATATTGCTCAAATTTGTATACCTCATAAGCCATGCTTATTTTTACTACCTCTTGCGTGGTAGTTTATAAGTATAAAAGGCTTTCGGGTTAAAGTGTTATCACATTTTGAATTTCAATTATTACATGGTCTAAAGTGAGATAGTTGTAAAAAAATAACCTTAGTAGTTTCAAATTACATCTGCTAGAGGTTATTCACGAATGTTATATCAAGCTTCTTGTTAAGTCAAAAAATGACTTTACGTGTTAAATAATTTTGATGATAAACAAAGAATCAAATAAATGAAAAGCAGATGTAATAAACCTTGGCAAAAATCAGACTGTAGCGGAAAATCAAACTGTAGCAAAAATCAGACGGACGCATTGTAACATCCCACCCTCTACTAGAAGGGTAAAATAGTAAAATTGGCATAGGATGAGATGGATCGGAATGACTTAGGACTGTCCATGCATACTAGTACTAGTAACCAGTGAAATCTGTGCACATGAAATTACTGTACATGCATACATGACATTCCTGGTAATTGGGCCTAATGCAATTTTATTGGGATTAACATGGTTATTGGATTTGAAAAATTATTCTGAGTGTTCCATTGAGTGTTTTATATTTTAAGAGATTTTCAGGAATTTTTTTGGATTTTTCCGGAGAAAATTCCCGGACCGAAAAAATCGCCAATTGGCGAACCGGTTGAATTTCTA
>JANKYE010709495.1:0-10439 GCA_032467995.1 Erythroxylum dillonii | reverse complement strand
CCAAATCAAATGAGGATCGATAATCTGATTTAACCTGTAACTATGGTTATAAGCTCAGTCCTTTTGTAACACGATATCAAAGGCTAGGGTTCTACACTCATTACTCTTTCACTATGTCCTACCAAGAACATGATCGAAGAATCTGGTGACGACTTTAGATAAACAGTGTCTATTTCATCTACTCAATCACCAACCTATAGACCCACCATTTCTTATTTTTCATTATATGGTAAAGACTAAGAAAGACTCAACCGGCCTACAGTTTGGAATGATACTCACAAGAATCTTCAGAGATTCTGTAATTCTCATAGAGAGAGGAGACAGGATTAAGTTAAATATCAAAAGAACTATCAATTCTACAACTATTAGTAGAATGGGATTGAAGAATCTAGAAAAGGAGAAACAGATTTTAAGACAATAGCAACGATTGAGGGGTAGCGCGTTGTTCAGCGAAGTTTGAATGAAAAAGGAACTCCCACAAGAAGATCAAAATCTCAATCTGTTGAGAGAATGCCTACAGAAGTAGCAAAGAAATTGTCAAATGAAGCAATGAAGGTTAAGGCGATTTCTCTTAAAGAAGGAAGCCAAGTGCGATATAGGGAGAAAGTGACCTTGTAGGGAAAGGGAGAAACACTCCTTTCGGAGATACCTAAACAAGCAAAAAGGTAGCCCAAAGTACGAACCCTGCGTCAGCAAGAGGAAAACAATCAAAAAGAGTTAACATATGGTGGAGACCCTGAGAAGGAAACACCTCAGGTAACTAGGTCTTTAGCTTCAATTTTGAAGGAAGATTCAACAAAATTGGCTAACGAGACTGAGACAAAGAAGAAATTAGAGTTTAAGAAGAAGAAACCTCAATCTCAACAGACTCCTAGACTGGTTGGAAAAATTAAGAAGCACAAAACTAGTGAGAAGAAGAGCACTCCTACTATTGTTCAGAAGAAGAAATCAATTGAACGCATTCCAACACAGGTTAATACCTCTCAACCTTTGAGAAAAGAGGATTTGAGGATAAAGATTATTAAAGAAATTCAACCTGTCAGGAGTAGCAGCTCTATAATCATCAGGAAAACCCCAAAAAGGTTAGTCAAGGTACATTTTCAATCAATCTTGGTAGATAGTGGTACAATACATCTGTTGAATGATGAAGAGATAAGTATGTATAGTGCTCTGTAGGATGAGAGAACCAGACCATATCCCACACAGATGACAAGGTAGAAGTACACTATCTTACCTGTTACAAAGAAAACTATGATCAAGATTGTGCCTAACATTCAACCAAGACCTTACATTGTTTGCAATGAGGAAAAGGGGAAGAAGAAAATGCATCCTGAAGGGATAACAAGTGATTTGACAGAAGAACAGATCGAAACTGAAGTAAGAAACATTGATGAGGCTTGTTATACAGCTCATCACCAAGGAACTTATGTCTCTCATTACATTTTGAAGCCATCAAGAAGCAATTGTGGTCGTCAAACCACTGAAGAATCTTCTTAAGTAGCTGGAAAACTTACAGAAGGGAAGTATAGATCCATTAGGATTGGAGATGTCAGCTATAATATAGAGACTTTTGTGCATCTAATTATGCACATTAGACCCTTGAGTACTGTGTCTTCAATTGCAGATGTCCTACACCTAATTGGAAGACAAGTCCCACGACTACCCAGCGCTAATGACTTTGAACTCTCTGAACTAAACCTATCTCTCAAACCCTCCTGCCTTTACAATCCTTAAACCGAATGTTATATCTTCAGATGAATATAGCACTACTATTGCATTTGCAGAATAACATCATAAGGATGATGACCTGCGTGCTTCAGTAAGTAACTTACGTGAGGAAGTAGCTTATATACGACAAGACCTCAAGTTACTTCGAACTGAAATGAAGGAAATGTTAGCAAAAATAATGAAGCATCTTCGGTCATAATTTTTGATAAATAAAAAATAGAGGGAGAAAGGAGAGAATGAGAAAGATAATGGGGAATAAGAGAGGAAGAAGAGAAAGACGAGAGGAGAAGAGAAGAAGAAGAGAAAGAAGAGAGGAGAAGAGAAGAAGAAGAGAAGTGTAGTATAGCTTACAATTTTTTCAATTGTATATCTTACTTGATTATCTTTCTAACATTTATGATTATTCGTTATCATCAAAAAGGGGGAGATTGTTAAGTCAAAATGACTTCACGATTAATAATTTTGATGAAAATCAAATAATAACAATTTTAGAAAGTAAGACGGAAGCTGAAAAAAATAAGATAGAAGCTGAAGAAAAATGGGACGGAAGCTGAAGTCAAAATAAGACAAAGCCAAAGTTAAAATAAGATGAAGCCAAAAAATAACATGAAGCGCAGAGACAGAAACTAAGGCGAAGTGGAAAGTAAGATGCAAGAAAATAAGACGAAGCAGAAGCGGAAAGTAAGATGCAAGAAAATAAGACGAAGCAGAGAAACTAAGACGAAGCGAAGCCGAAAATGAGATGATAGAAAGTAAGAAGAAGCAGAAGCAGAAACTAAGACGAAGACTTGATACCACGTCTGATGGTTAATCAGTCTAAGTTAGGTACAAAACTTAACTAAATAACTGTTTCTTCAAAGATCAAGAAAAAAGAAGAAAGAAGTAGTTATCAAGAAGCTGTTAAAGACGAAGGTTATAAATACGAGTAAGAGTCGACGACTGAAGAAGTTAGAGATTTTGAAAAAGTTACATGAGTGAATTCAAAGTTACAAAATCATTGTATTCATTTATGATAAACTATAGAGCTATATTGTTTGTAATAAAGCTCAAAACATCTTTTATTAGAAAGAAGAAAAGGTGAAAGCCTGAAGAGGCTAGGTGAAAAGAATACTTGTTGTAAGAGACTTAAAGAGACTAAGTGAAAAGAATACTTGTACTTTTGAGAAGTATAGTGAAATCTCATAAAGGATTCTGGGGACTGGACGTAGCCCCCTGCTTAGGAAGAACCAATATAAATCTGTTGTGTCAATTCTTACTCTCAACTCTCAATTCTTATTCTTGCTGTTTTATACAACTACTTATAAGCGAATTACAATACTTCGTGATGCTGTTATTCAATCGTTCTGAAAAAACCAAGTTTTCAAAAGAAGTTTTTAAAAGGGGATTGTATTCAAAAAAAGGATACACAATTCAACTCCCCTTCTTGTGCATTTTGTATATTGAATATTAAGTCTATACTAACGTGTGATTTACTTCACTTGTCACATTATCTTTCCAACTATATATTATATACTAAAATCGAAGTTAAAATGAGTGAGAAATGATATCTCGAAGTGGGCATCGTGGCCATGAAAGGATGAAATTTATGGAAAATCTAGGTTCAGTATGAATACGTTCATCCGCGATTCCACGCGCCCTCTATAGGTGTTGCACTTCAACAACAACATAAATCCTAGATTTGACCCCACCAACGTCATCCACATGTACTAGTGAGTCCAGAGCCATGTCAAATAAAACCTAAACCATGCACTGCACTCGAAAGTGGACGTGTGATGCAACAACTACTATAGTCACACAGCCATTTCTCACACCTGCCCTAGCTGCACGTCGGTCGTGTGGGGCCAACCTAGAGGGTCGTTTCGGTCCAAAATTTGGCCAGAGACTCCTTTTACCGTGATTTTTAATCTGTATGATAAATTTACTTTTTAACCCTCTATGATTTATTAAAAGTTTTCAAATTTTGAGTTATTTCTTAGCCTAATTTGAAATTTTACTTAATTACATAAGTGAAATAATTTTTGGGCTATTAACTTGGGTTTTCATGCTTGATAATTGTGTATTACATTCATGAATTTATGTTGCATTTTATATATGTTATAAGTTGCATTTTATTATTAATTTTATGTATGCGTTAAATGATAATTATTTATGTTAGTAATAAATTGGTTAATTATTTTTCTATGTGAATAATTGTTAATTAATACCACTAATTGTTAATTAATGCCAATAGGCATAAATTAAACGAACCCTAAAGCCAAAGGTCTCATAAATAGGTAGCATGTGGGTACATCTTCATTCAATATTCTTTTTAGTTTAAGGAATGAATATGCATTGATATTTTAGATTAGCGCCTACGTTGCATGATGTATGATTTCCAAAATAATTTCTTATATATAAGGAAGAAATGTTGACATCCCCATTTAATATTTATTACTAAAATGATGTAATAGGATTTGAATTGTAATTATTAATGATTTGTATCATTAATATTGAGACTTTGTAAAAGGTTTAATTTCCACTCTAATTCTAAGTGTATATCTTAGAGTGAGACTCACTAATGCATGCATGATTGGTTCATGCTATATTTAGTGGATGTGTTACCCATATTTAAATTAAAATCAATCATTAGGCTAAATACAAATAAGCACTTAATATTACTTATATTATTAGTGATGATTACTAGCAAATTTGGAAATTTTCAAACAAATAATGTAAATGGGAGTTAAGCTGACTAATTGGGATTAACATAGATAGATATGTGCCTTAATTAAACAAGTGCAATGTTATAGTGAAATGGCATCCAAAAGTTTGACTGTTGAGATAACCAAGGGAAAGAAACTTGATCGTAAAAACTATGACATCTGGCATAGAAAGGTTTAGTACCTTTTCAATAAGTATTAGTTACTCGACCATCTAACTACCAACATGAGCCTATATGAGATTGGGAATTTATCCCAGCATCACTGTGACCGTGAGGCTTATGACTTTTGGTTAAAAAAAGGCATAGAAGTGTGTGTTTTACATTGTTTTTTTAGAACTTAAAACATTCATTAAAGAGAAAAGATGTTTAGTTTACAACTATAAAGAGGGACTCTCCCTTGTGAAATAAAACGACATAGTTAAACAATACAAACACTGAAGAAAAAATGAAAAATTTGAATCCAAACTGGGTAAATATGTGCAACATCATATCAGTAACTAGGTTAAACCCCTCCCCACCTTTCTCGTATCTTCAATCGATTACTCAAATGGGGTAGAAATATCTAGAGGCTGTGATACATCGATGGCGCTGCGATGGCTCTATTATCTATATTTAGGCTAGAAGAGATTTCTCATCTCAGAAAGTAGATTAGATTTTGTAGATTTTTGTGAATCTCTAAAGAGTTACAAGCTTCATTTTGAATATCAAGAGATTAGAGGGGAATATCGAGGAGCTTCCTTCATAGATCTCGACTTGTAAGGTAGTAGATCTGGAGGAGGTATGCCAAAATGCTCTTAGATATCTTCAAATGAGTCAGATTCTCTCTAAATCTTTATTTCTCTCTTTCTTTTTTATGTTGATTATTTCAAAAATCTACTTTAGTTGCTTAGGAAATAACAATGCTTAGGTAGCACTATTTTCTTTACTGTATCCCAAATAGACTGGCCCACTAATAGAAGTCCATGATCTATAAGTAAACATTGAGGAATATACTCCCCAAGAGAGAGCTAGTCCTCTGCTAAAATACTGTCCTAACTGGTTTACAATCAATTGTTCCCTAATATTTTCAGTAAAGAGTTCTATAAGAGAGAGTCGGCTGTTAGATCTCCCTTTAAACCTTTGATTGTTTCCCTCTTTCAAAATTGCTTGAAGACAAGTTGCAACTACGACCATAAATATTTCCTTATCATATTTAGAGATATGCAATTGAGATATCTTTTGCAAGATATTTGTGAGACTGCAATGACTAGTACTAGGGGCATATGGACTAGAGATTTTAATCCAAACCTCTTTAGAGAGACCACACTTGAAGAAGATATGATCCCAAGTCTCCTCCTCTAGGTTGTAAAGAATACAATGTTTACAAAAGGATAGGAATTTTAGTCTATCCATAGTGCTGAGTCTATTCAACATAGCTAGCCAAAGGAAAAAGCTGGCATTTGGCTTAAGAACCTTGCCCCAAATCAAGGAACTCCACCCTATTCTTATAGCTACCCTATCGATTAGCTCCTTAGCTTTACTACTAGTGATTTATGATACAAAAACCCCATCCCATATGTATATATCATTCTCCCCATGGCTTTTGTGTTGAGGAATATGCAAAAGTCTTAGTTCTTCTAAGGAAAAAAACCAATTGTCATTTCTAATTATCTCGTGAACCATAGCTTTCTTAGAAAACCTACCTAACAATGATCTTACCAACTGATTATGAGATAAATTCGTTTGACCGGTCCAGTTATCATATCAGAGAGAGATTCTATCTTATGCCTCAATTTGACATGTAATATGTTGTTGAACTTTTCCCTTCAACTTGAGAATTTGGATGAAGAACCAAGATTAACTGTCTTTAATTCTTAGAGCCCCAAAACTCTTACCCTTTAATATGTAGATATGAATCCATTTTATCCATAATGATTATTTTTCACTTAGGATTCTCCAAATTCTCTTGTTCATTAGAAATCTGTTGATTTTACTAGTTGACTCCAAACCTAACCTACCTGCCTCCTTCGGTTGATAAACATGCTTCCAATTCACTTTTTTTATTCCTTTCTAACCTTTTCCGTTACCCCATAGAAACTGCTTCATCGGTTTTTCCACAGTTTTAATAAGTCCTTTGGAGAGGAAGATGTAAGAGCATCAATAAATTTGCATTGATATAATTTCCAACTTCAAAAGCTGAAGTTTTCCTCTATAGGATAAGATTCTATTAGTCCTAGACCCCAATCTTTTCAGAAAATTTTCTATTAAAGGAAGACATTCTCGAAATCTTAGTCTCCTATAAGAGATAGGGATGCCTAAATACAGGAGAGGAGGGTCTTGGTTTTTCATACCAATAGCTTGTGGCAAAGAATTTGAGAGGTGAGCAACACTTTTGGATAGTAATAAGTAGCTTTTGTGAAAATTGATACTCAATCCAGACAGCTTCTTAAAACTATTGAGAGTACTCATCAGTAGTGAAACTGAAGGAGCATTCGCCCTACTTAGGAGAATAAGATCATCTGCAAAACATAAGCTAGTTAGTGAAAGCTGGTTACATTTAGAATGGTATCTGAAGTTGGAGCCTTATGTTTCAACATAAGGGTGAGATAAGGAATAGGTAAGGGGAAAGAGGATCCTTTCCTTTTTTTTCCTTTAAACATCTCTGTGGGGCTTCCATTAATCAATATCCCATGTGAGATAGTGGTAATGCATTCTTAAATCCATTTGATAAACTTATGAGAAAATTTCATAACTTCCATAGTTTGTATCAAGAATCTCTAGTTAATACTATCAAAAGCTTTTTATAGATCCACTTTTATAGTGCAGTTTTGAGGGCTTCTTCTTTAAGTATACCCTTTCAAAAGCTCATGCAATATAAGGATAATATCCTCAATATGTTTATTGCTCATAAATGCGCCTTGATTCTCACTAATGAATAAGTGAAGAACATCTTTAAGTCTATTGGCCAAAATCTTAGCGATGATCTTATAAAGGAAATTAATACATGATATAAGTCTTAAATCACTCTAAATGGCTGGGTTAGAACTCTTAAGGGCTAAACATAGAAAAGTCTTATTAATCTCCTTAAGCAAGATGACATTTTAGAAAAACTCCTGGACAACATCTTTAACGAATGTCCCTATGTTATCCCATGTTGTTTGAAAGACAAGACTATTCACATCATCTAGACCTAGGGCATTAGAGCCATTCACATTAAAACCCACATTCTCTATTTCCTGATTTGTGACAAGTTTAGTTAGCAAAGATGCTTCATAGTCAGGAATCTTAGCTGTAACAAATTGCCTAAGATCCACTCAATTACCTGCAGAACGACCTTCTCTGCCTAAGAGATTTTCATAAAATTTCCTAGCTTCCTTAGCAATTTCAACTTGCCCAAATAAAGTTTCCCCAAATTCAGATTTTATGAAGGTGATTCTGTTCACATTTCTTCTAGTTATCACTGAATTAAGAAAATTTTTTGTACATCTATCCCCTTCCTTAATCTAATTAATTATGACCCTTTGTTTCAATAAAGAACAATGTTCATCCACTATTTGCAAATGGGTCTTAAGGGCTTCCCTATTGACTGTAGCTAGAGTGTAATCAGTTGGGCTAGTTGCCAAAGATTTCTGAATTATCGAAAGCTTGCTTCTTGGTTTCTCTATCTTCTTTGTGGAATTTTAACCTCTCCTAACATTTAACATCTTTAATTCTTGTTTAATAGCCTTAAGCTTTTACAAACAAATAAACTGCTTAGTACCATAGGTCTCATACTCCAATCCCTCAGTTATTGCTTCTCGAAAGCCCTCCAAATTAACCAAAACATTGTTAAATCTGAAAGGGCGATGAATTTTCTAATCATTTTAAACAAATAATCCACCATGATAGGGGTATGATTAAAAATTCTCAGGTCTAAGAAAGTGACTGAATTCTCTGAAAAAGTAGTTAACCAAACCACATTCACCATAACTCTATCTAGCTTTTTCTGACTAAACTACTTAGATTTTTGTTTGTTGGACTAAGTGAACCTATGACCTTTGAATTTGAAATTTGTTAATTCCATAACCTGTATGCAATCAAACAAATCAAAGATGTAGTTGGGTAGGTTACAGTTCCCTTCCGCCTCTGATCTGCACAGAGTGGAGTTAAAATCATACTAACTAACCACAGACCTCTAACTGAAGCTTTGAGTATTTGAAGAGAAGTCCATCGCTTAGTTTTTTGAAACACTATATTAAAACCATCGAAAAACATTGTAACACCCCAGATCACCCGCTTACAGATATTGTTCGCTTTGGGCCTTGGCCTAGCCAAACCCTCACGGTTTTGCTTTTCCTGAGGCCTTCCTAAGAGATCACCCATCCTAGAACTACTCTCACCCAAGCACATTTAACATCGAAGTTCCGAAGGGATCCAGTCCATTAGGCCATAGAAAACGCATTTGTAAGGGAGAGGTATCCGTACCCTTATAAGGCGTACTTCGTTCCTCTCTCCAACCGATGTGGGATCTCACACTCTCCACCCTCTTAGGGCCCTGCCCTCTTTGGGGCTCAGCCTAGCTAGCACAATAGTTTCAAAGTCGATACTCGAACCGTTGTGCCAACTAGGATGGACCTCACAGAGGGCAGGGCCCTAAAGGAGGTGGAAAGTGTGAGATCCCACATCGGTTGAGAGGGGAACGAAGTATGCCTTATACAGATACCTCTCCCTTACAGACGCATTTTCCATGGCCTAATGCATCGGATCCCATCGAAACTCTGAGGTTAAATGTGCTTGGGTGAGAGTGGTTCTAGGATGGGTGACCTTTTGGGAAGGCCTCGGGAAAAGCAAAACTGTGAGGGCTGGGTAGGGCCAAGGACCAAAGAGGACAATATCTGTAAGTGAGTGATCTAAGGTGTCAGAAACATAGCCAAAGCATAAATATTTTCCTTTTTGAAGTTAAGCTTTGCATGGAATTGTTGGCTGGTTTCTAGAGCTTCCATTTTCAAAAGATCTCCATCGTAAACAATAACAATCCTTCCATAGGCATGGCATTTGTGGCTTGTGAAAAACTACCATTTGCTACCCAAACAACTTAATTTATTCAGATTTGCTTCCTAATTTTGGTTTCCAATAAACAAAATAACATAGGATTTTCCTTCAGAACAAAATCCCTCACCGCATTATGCTTAGAATGGTTGTTTATTCCTCTCACCCATTCCAGACTATCAGGGTCATATGAAGTTATCCTTTAAAGCCTTTCCTATTGCTCCTGTTGCTCTTCCGAGATATTACTCAAATTGTTCCTTTTGAGTAACTCCTCTCTACTGTTTTACTAGCTATTGAGTTTCCACATTTAGTATAAAGGAATATTTTTCAATCTAATTTTCTCTAATTCCATACCATTTTCCAATTTTAAAGAAATAAAGGAAGTTGAGAGATGTGGCAAGGGCCTTCTTCAATTACCATTTAAGCTTCCAATATGGAGGAGAAGGTAAAGATTAAGTTATCTTCCTCGATTAGCATTACTTCCATTAGTCCTTTACCTTTCCAATTTCTCTGGGTGCATGCTTGTATCACAAGGAAAACAGGTCGTTTATCTATAAAAAATCCAATAAACACGACATCCCATGTCTTTGCTCCTTCCTGTAGAATGCCTAGTGTAGCGCCCCCTTACCGTAGGGTACACACCGGGATGCCCGCAGGTCATTCCGGTATATAACCCACGATAAGAAAGAACTACGAACAAACACTAAGATCCTCCACATGGCATCACAATAATAAAACATTAATATAAAATTGCAACTTTTTAAAACTAAATCTTTTTTCATATCATTTGATCAAAAGTAGTAATTTACACAACTGTCATCCTGTCTCATTTGTCCATAATTTCTAAAATCTAAAATACACTGCTACATAAAAATTACATCAATCCTAACTAGGTCGTCCATCCAAAATCCCAGCTGACCGACCAGTGAGCCATAACCTCTTTCTCCAAAATGATCTACTCGGCTCGATCAGTCCCTCCGGAGCTAACGGTCTACTCTCGATC
>JANKYE010709432.1:0-10443 GCA_032467995.1 Erythroxylum dillonii | reverse complement strand
GTTGAAAAATTGTAAAACAATGCTTTAGTTGCATTTTGAGAAAATGTTACTTTTGTTAAGTTTGTATTTTGGGTTATAATGTAAGTGGCTTGAAATGCCCACTAAAGCATTGTAAAACCCTTATTTTGATGCAAATGAGATACAAATGCATTATGGTTGTTTATGACTTTGCAAATCTTTACATTGCTATTTTCACATTATCATAAGGGTAGGAGTGTGTTTGGAATGTGAGGGAAATTCTGGAATTATTTGAGAAGAATTGATGGAAATTGTCTTCTTAGAAGTTTTAGAAGATTTCTCTAGCTTTTCAATGATATGAAGTTTGTGATTTTTGGATGTTGGAATGGAGAGATATGAATGTTACAAGTTAGAATGCTGTATATAGTTTGTGTATGTGATAGCTTTGATGATTGTTTGGAATTTGAGGTTTTGATGACCCAATTGAGTTAAAATTTGAGAATTTTGGTGAGATGAACTTGGTTTTTGAGTTGTTATGAAGTGTTTAGGCATTAGAATAACTGATTTTGGGAGGTTTATAAGTATTTATGATGTTAGGATGGTTGTTGGAAGCATTGGAGGGCTTTGGTGAGCCCCCATGTCCGTTTAACGAATCTTCTTAGGTGTAAAAACACCCCTTGGCCAGTCAATGTCTGTTAAACGGACATGGATGTCCATTTAATAGATATTCTCGGGTCAATATGGCCTCCTAAGCCCGATGCATGTCCATTCAACGAACATGCATGTCCATTTAACGGACATTCACGAGACAAACTGTATTTTTTGACCACTTTAGAGGCCAAATCGCTTTTTGTGGTCTTCATGAAAGTTGTAGGTCTAGATGTTGTCTTTCTAATGGTTTAAAAATAAATGCAATCCGACATCTAGATTCAAAGGTATGGCGATCACTCCATGATAGGTTCAAATCTATTTGGGGTATAAGCATGGTCTATTCTTTTGGGCATAACTCCCTAATCCGATCTCCAATTGAAATGATTCTTAGACCAATAGATTCCTAAGACATGTATCTTTCTCCCTAAAAAAATTTGTATCATTTGGAGTTGATTTGAGAAAGTGTGCATTAAACTGAGTGAGAGGTCGGTTAGGAGAGCATGTTTGGGGTATGAGCGCACTTAGGATTTTTAAGCATATCTTGAGATGTAGAACTCCGATTGAGGTGATTATTGCTTCAAAACAAACTAGAGACCTAGAGTTACAATTTCGTTGAAGAAGTCAACTTATGATTTTGGTGTTTGATTAGTGTACGCTCACCACCATTGTAGATTCACAGCAAATGACCTTCAGGCTTTCAAGCACAAGGTTCAGGGCTCCGAAAGTTAGGCTCCAGAAACGGGGCCCAACAGTTGTGGTATCAGAGCAAGAGGGTTGGGTTCCGAATTTCGGATGAAACATTTGTGGTATCAAAGCAACTAGGTTTAGTGATCTCCTAGGAACCTAAGTGGGTGGTTTTCAAGTATGAGGTCCACATGCATTATTTTACATGAACCACATGCATTGTTTTAAATGAACAACTTGCATTGTTTTGAATTGTTTTACATGATTTGAAATTGTTTTGCATGAACTAAAGGTTTTCAATGGTTTTAAATTGAAGGAGTGAAATGCTGCCTCGAAAAAGGACTCGAGGAGCTCTGCCTCGATCTATCTCGCATCGGGGAAGTACGGATGAATCGCATGTCCCGCAGGATGTAGGGACACGTCCTGCTTCTGTTTCTGAGGCACCTAGTGTGCAGCATGAGGTGCCTCCACCGCCTTCTCTGATGCCTCAAATGGATCCTCAGTTCTTTCAAGCATTTGCCCAGGCTTTCACCTATGCCATGGGCCAAAGATCACAAGCTCAGGTGCCAGCTCCAGTGGAGAGAAATGGACAGTACAATAAGCTCCGCAAGTATGGGGCTGTGGACTTCAGTGGGACTACAAATCCCAAAGTAGCAGAAGCATGGATGAAGAGGTCTGAGAGAGTCCTGGTTTAGATGAAGTGTTATGATGAAGAGAAGCTGGATTATGCAGCCAACTTGCTGCAGGGAGATGCACTCCACTAGTGGGAATTAGCGCCCCACAGTTAGGCTGTGCCTTCAGTGCTGACATGGAGAGAATTTCTGAAAGCTTTCCGGAGGAAGTACTTCTCGAGGGTCTATATCCAAGAGAAGGCCAGAGAATTTCTGAATCTTACTCAACGGGAAATGAGTGTGAGTGAATACGAGTTGAAGTTCACTCAGCTTTCCCGATATGCAGCCAATATTGTGGCGAATGAGGAGGACAAGTGCCGCAAGTTTAAGGGAGGACTTCATCTAGGGATCAAAGAGAAGGTATTGATACACAACTTCTGTGACTACCAGTAGTTGGTAGATGCTGCATTCCAGGCTGAGAAGCTGGAGAACATACGATATGAAGCAAACAAGAAGAGGAAGAATCGTGAGTAGACTTCAAAGAAAGGGATGAGTGTTGCTTTGGCTGAAAGGGGTATAAAGAATTTCCATTCCCAGAGTGAGGTAGGGAGTAGTGGCCCTGCCAAGAACAAGCAAGCAAGGGCAGTGTCAGTTCAAGCCTCAACAGTAGGAGGCAATAGGAAGATGGAGAGGAGTGGTCGCATGAACACAAACCCCCAATGTGAAAATTGTGGGAAATTTCACAAGGGAGAATGCTTCAAGTTACTCGGAGCATGTTTCCGATGCAGTGAGAAGGGGCACATGATCAGGGATTGTCCCCAAGCCACAAGACGAGAGGGGTCGCAGTCACAAGCACCAAGAAGAGCAGAAACAGTGGGACCCAGGCCAATAAATAAGGCGGGCAATTCTGGAGTTGTGAGGAAGGTTAATCCTCTAGGGAGGTTGAGGGGTCAGGATTAGGCACAAGCCAGGGTATTCTCCATGACCAGAGAGGAAGCTGCAGCCGCACCGGATGTTGGGCCTCGAACCTTTCTTGAAAGTTAAGACTATTAAATAAGAAATTGTTATTGATTATTCATGTATAAAGAACGGAGAATTCATGAATTTGAATTGAAATAGAAAAGATGGTTTAGATACAAGATGAATTATATAGGAAATGTTGGAAGTCAAAAGCTGGAAAAATGTATATGTTCATTGAACATGCTCTGGTGTTTTAGCCATAACTTGATCTCTAGTTATCCAAATGAGACGATTTTTGATTTGAATTAAACTAGAGAGATAAGGCTACAAATTGTATGATGAAATCAAGTTATGATTCAGTCCCTAAAAATGTCAATTTAGGATGGAAGTCAAGCGCAGTAAAATGTTTTAGTGTAAGAACAGTCCGAATTGTTTGGTGTCTAACTGTCAGAATATTGAACCAAATTGAATGATTTTGATGTCATTAGAAAATTAAGACAATGAGGAACAATTGTCTAGAAAGAAGTTTTATTAAATTCCTTCAATTTCATGATTAAAAAATGCCTTAATTTTTGGAAATAGTTAGGCAAGGAATGAAATGAATTTTGAAGTCTTAATAGAGTATTTTGTGAAATTAATTAGCATGTTAATGGGATTTAAATAACATGTTAATTAAAATAAGATCTTATGGCATGGATTAAATTGAATTCAAGTGGTAAGATGGCATGGGGGCATTTTTGGGAAGGTCACTAAGCCATTTAAGTTGAAAGACTATCATGTAAGGGCAAAATGGTCTTTGTTGCTTCATTAATGGCATTATGGTAATTAAAACAAGTGGGCTTGCTATATAAGGAGGAGAGGCACGAAAATTAGAAGAAAAATCAAAGGAAATGAGAGGAGAGGGAGAGTTCGGTGGAGGAGGAAGAAAGAAGAAATGTTAGGGCTTGGCTTTCTAAGCTATCAAAAAGGATTTTCGAGTTGCTCAAGAAGGAAAAACGTGGAAGAAGATGAGAGCTTCAAGATGAGCCAAGAAAGCCTTTGGTTGGGTGAAGATTAAGGTAAGAGGATTTGTGTTTTGTTGAGTTTTTGAAAGGTTTGTGGTTAGATAACTTAAGAATGGTATGGGTTTGTGATTTCTAAAGTCAATTTTAGTGATTTGGTGTTAAAGGTTGTCCAATTTAGAATCACTATTTTGATTTGGGGATTTTGTCTTTGATGAAGGGGATTGAGGCAATAGGAATCAAGAAAAGACATGGGGAGACATTTTGGACCAAGGTTTTCAAGCATGGAATTAAGTTGGGTAACTTGTTTTATTAAATTTTCTTTCAAATGGTTGGAATTAAATGATTTCCAACTATCTTGAAAATATACATTTATTGTTGTTAAGATGGTTTGAAAATATTCCATATGTTTTGTACATGAATTTGTGAATGAATTTTGAATTATATGGAAATGATTTAAATTGTTCCAAAACTTGTTGTATTGTGGCTTTTGGATAATTGAGAAATGGTTATATGATTTGTATGGGATTTTTTTGAATGATGAATTGCAAAATGATGATAGAAATGCATATGAAATGTGCCATGCTCATGAAATCAAGTGTTAAAAAATGTGCCATATGCACAAAATGTTTTTCAAGTTCATGAATGTCATGTTATGTGGGTTTGTGGTAGTCCCTTAAGAATCGTCACGTGCACGTTGACCCAAGAATAGGCTTCTCCCACCTACCCGCTAGTGGCACGGAACTCCTTCAAGGACTCCCCAAGTTTACGGCTACACATGACCATTATATGGGAATGTGTAGTGCGTCAAGAATTTGGACTTACCCAAACCATTATGCTATGTATAAGCGTTTTCATGTGTTGATAAGTTTGATGATTATTGACTTGTGTGTGAAGTGTGAATTTGCTTAACAAGTTGACAACTTTTGAGAAATGAATTTTTTATGGATTTCAATGAGGGTTTGCAATAATCATGAAAGTTTCAAATGGTTTTTGCTTACTACCGTTTATAAACATGTTACGCATGGAGCTTTCGAGCTCACCCCCTCTCTTTCCCCAATTCAGGTGTTGACCAAGAAACAGAGTGGAAGAAAGTCAAGACATGTTTTGTTATGTTTTGGAATTATTGTTGTAAAACAGGGCTTTAGATGTAATTTGAGAATGATTGGGTTTTGTATGTTTATATAGTGGATATTGATATTTGAGGATTTATTATGGCATGAGATGCCAATGAAGTTGTAAAACTCTTAATTTATGATGTTAATGAATTCTGGAATAGTGTATGATAACAATGGAATGTGAAATTGTGTATGGACATAAATTATGAAATTATACATGGATGAATATAGTGAATGTTGAGCATGAATGGTTTGTATGTATATATACAAATTAGTGAGATATTATGGGGAAAGACACATAAAAATGTTATGAATGTTACGATATGGTTAAAAATGAAGAGTAAAAATGAATGGAAGTTGATGATTTGATGAACTTCAATTGGTAGTTGAAATCAAGTACATTTAAGGAAGTAATGAATTGAGTTGTTGAACTTTGGCTATGAGTTGCTATTGGTTGTAATGGAAATGTTATGGAAAAGAAGGATTGGTAATTGAATAAATAAGGATGATGGTGTGTTAGCTAAGGAAGTGAAATTGGGACAATTTCAAGTTTTCACAAGAGTGAGGTTGATGTCTGACTTTCAAGGAAAAATCTGGAACAATTTAGAAAGAATTAACAAAAATTGTCTTCTTTGAAGTTGTAGATAATCCTTTTATCTTCCTGACGCTATGAAGATTGTAATTTTTGGATATCGGAATGAAGAGTTATGAGTGTTACAAGTTAGGATGTTGTCTATGGGTTATGTTTGGAGATAGCTTTGGTAATTGATGAGAAATTATGGTTTTAATGGACCAAATGGATCAAGAATTGATAGTTTGATGAAATAAGTTTGATGTTTTGAGTGAGTATGAAGTGAATTGGCACTAAAAGAGTTGAATTTTGGAAGATTATAAGTCTATATGATGTTAGGAAGGTGGTAGGAAGCATTAGAGAAGGTTTGGAGAGGTTTTGGGAAGCCCCATGTCCGTTTAACGGACTTAGAGTCCATTTAACGGACCTTCTCGGGTCAAAAAGGACCCTTTGCATCGCCCATGTCCATTAAACAAACATGGAAGTCCGTTTAACGGAACTTCTCGGGTGAAATGGTGCAGTTTGCTCGATACATGTCTATTAAACGGACGTGCACAGGAAATATTGTGATTTTTCCCCATGTTAGAGGCCGAATCAGATTTTGTGGTCTTCATGAAAGTTTTCAATGGTTCAAAAACGAAAGCAATCCAACGTATATATTGAATGTTATGGCAATCGCGCCAAGAGGTCCAAATCGATTTGGGATGTAAACATGTGTGATTCTTTTGATCATAACTCCCTCATCCGACCTCCAATTGAGGTGATTCTTGAAGCAATGGTTTCCTACGATATGTAGCTATCTCTCCATAAAAAAGTTGTAGCATTTGGAGTTGATTTGAGAACGTTTGTATTAGAACAAGTAAGAGGTCGATTAGGAGAGCATGATTAGGGTTTGAGCAGATTTGAGCTTTTAAAGCGTATCTGGAGCTATAGAGCTCCGATTGAAGTGATTATTTCTTTAAAGCAAACTAGAGACATAGAGCTATGATTTTTATGA
Organism: Erythroxylum dillonii; assembly: GCA_032467995.1. NCBI lineage: Eukaryota > Viridiplantae > Streptophyta > Magnoliopsida > Malpighiales > Erythroxylaceae > Erythroxylum > Erythroxylum dillonii. Next base: position 3,892 of record JANKYE010709432.1, on the reverse strand, counting down.
AGAAGTCAAATTTAAATTATGATTCAAAGACTTCCACATTCTGTTCGCAAGTAGGAGAATTGAGTTCAAGTATAATGACTGATTGTATGAGCACACCTTGGAACACATTTGTGAGTGAATTTTGGGATGTTATGAGCATGGAGATGAATTGATAATGCCTAATTAGGGTTCAAAGAAAAAAAATATGATGTTTAATGAGGGTTTAATGAAAGAACCCTTCGAGTTAATATGCACGCTCAGTTTCATGATTTTCCGAGCAAGCGTTGGACTCTGGAATTAAGCGGGGTCCAACAGATGTATGTTTGAGCAAGAGAGTTGAGTTCCAGAAATGGGATCAAACAACGGAGGTTTTCACGGGTATGGCTCAGCTATTCAATTCTGCAGTATTTGTGTTAATTGATACTAGCTCTACACATTCTTTTTTTTCTGCAAGTATGACTTTGCATGATGTGAATTCAGTGCCTTTGAATAGTCCTTTGCTTGTTAGTACACCTTTATGGAGGAATGTGATAATCAGTCGGGTGTATAGAGACTGTGAGCTAGTTATTGAGGGTGCTAGACTGGTTGTAGATTTGTTGCCTTTAGAACTAAAGGGTCTAGATGTGATATTGGGTATGGATGTCATGGAAAGGTATCATGCAAAGTTGGATTGCAGCCTCAAGGAGGTAGAGTTTGACTTGGGCAATAGTGAGAAGGTAATTTTCAGAGGAGACCGGAAAATTTCATTGCCAAGAATCATTTCAGCTTTGTTACCTGACAAGATGATGGGAAAGGGGTGTGAAGCCTTTTTGGCACTTGTTGTGGACACTAAGGTGAAAGAAGGGAGGCTAGAAGATTTCCCAGTAGTAAGGGAGTTTCCAGATGTGTTCCCAGAGGAGTTACTGGGTTTGCCACCGGTGAGGAAAATCAAGTTTGTTATTGACTTGATTTCCAGAATCGCACCCATTTCTATACCACCATATAGAATGGCTCCAGTAGAACTGAAGGAGCTTAATGAAAAATTGGAGGAACTGTTAGAGAAGGGATTTGTATGGCCAAGTTCTTCACCATGGGGAGAACCAGTCTTGTTTGTTAGGAAGAAGGATGGGTCATGGCGTATGTGTATCGATTATTGGAGACTTAACAGGGTAACTGTTAAGAACAAGTACCCTCTGCCTTGGATTGATGATTTGTTTGACCAGTTGCAGGGAGCAAGGGTCTTTTCCAAGATTGATCTCAGGTCAGGCTATCATCAGCTCAGAATCAAGGAGTCTGATGTAAGCAAGACAGCCTTCAGAACACGTTATGGGCATTATGAGTTTCTGATCATGCCCTTCAGATTGACCAATGCTCCGGCTGCATTTATGGATCTCATGAATAGGGTTTTTAAGGAGTTTTTGGATCAGTTTGTCATAGTGTTCATCGATGACATTCTGGTTTATTCCAAGAGTGAAGGGGAACATGAGGAACATCTTAGGATAGTGTTGCAGAGATTAAGGGAGAAAGAGCTTTATGCCAAATTCAACAAATGTGAATTTTGGCTTCACGAAGTGATTTTCCTTAGACATGTAATTTATAAAGATGGGGTACATGTCGATCAAAGGAAAATTGAAGCAGCGGTGAATTGGCATGCACCGACGACAGTGGCAGAGGTAAGAAGTTTTCTGGGTCTGGTAGGCTATGATAGGAGATTTGTTGAAAGATTCTAGATGATGGCTGCTCCGATGACGAAGTTGCTGAGAAAGAATCAGAAGTTTATCTGGAGTGATGAATGTCAGAAGAGTTTTGAGGAGCTTAAGCACAGATTGATGAGTGCTTTAATTCTTACTTTGCCTACAGGAGAAGAAAGTTATACAGTATACAGTGATGCATCAAGGAAGGGTTTGGGTTGTGTATTGATGCAAGGAGAAAAGGTAATAGCTTATGCCTCGCGGCAGCTAAAGCCTTATGAACTGAATTACCCAACCCATGATCTGGAATTGGCAGCAGTGGTTTTTGCCCTGAAGATTTGGAGACATTATTTGTATGGGGTGCAGATGAAGATTTTCACTGATTACAAGAGTCTCAAGTACTTACTACGCCAGAAAGAGTTGAATTTGAGACAGAGAAGATGGATAGAGTTGCTCAAGGATTATGACCTGATAATTGAATATCATCCAGGAAAGGCGAATGTAGTGACAGATGCCTTAAGTAGGAAGTCCTCTATTGCTTATGTTCAAACAGTGTATTTGCCGTTATTGGAAGAAATGGCAAAGCTTAAAATATGTTTGAAACAGGAGGAACCAGATTGTGTGATTGTAAATTTCAGAGTGAGGTCGATACTCAGGGAGAAAGTTAAGGAGTTATAAGCGCAAGATGCAGAATTGAGTAATCTTCGAGAAGAAGTTCAGAATGGCAAGAAATCTGAAGTGGTAGTGAGGGATTATGGACTTATGGTTGTCGGAAATAGACTTTGTATTTCGAATGTTAAAGAAGTTAAGGATGAAATTCTGGATGAGGCACACAATGCGCCTTATGCCATGCACCCAGGTAGCACCAGTATGTACAGGGATCTGAAAGAGCATTTCTGGTGGAAAGGTATGAAGAGAGATGTAGCTGAATATGTGAGCAAGTGTTTAGTGTGTCAGCAAGTCAAGGCTGAACACCAGGCACCTTTAGGCATGTTGAGGCCATTATCCATTCCGAAGTGGAAGTGGCAACGGGTAACTATGGATTTTCTGATGGGATTGCCCAAGACTAGCAGGAAGAATGATACCATATGGGTCATTATTGTTCGGTTGACGAAGTCAGCCCACTTTCTGGCGATTATACAGACTGATTCCTTGCATGTGTTACCAAAGAAGTACATTGATGAGATAGTGAGATTGCATGGAATTCCAGATTCCATAGTCTCCGACAGGGATCCTCGATTTACTTTGAGATTCTGGGGAAGTTTGCAAGAGGCTCTCGGGACCAAGTTGAGTTTTAGTATTGCTTTTCACCCTCAAACGGATCGTCAATCTAAGAGGACCATTCAGACCCTTTAGGGAATGCTTAGGGCATGTGTGATGGACTTCAAAGGAGCTTGGGATGAACATTTGCCATTGGTCGAATTTGCTTATAATAATTTGTACCATTTAAGCATTCAAATGGCTCCTTATGAAGCACTATATGGAAGGAGGTGTAGGACTCCGATATGCTGGGATGAAGAAGGAGAGAGGAAACTGATAGGACCAGAATTATTACAGATGACAGTGGACAAGGTTAATATGATTAAGCAACGAATTAATGCAATTCAGGATAGAATGAAGAGCTACATTGATGTATATCGCAAGGAGATGGAATATGAAGTTGGTGAGAAAGTATTTCTTAAGACGACTCCTTGCAAAGGGGTTATAAGGTTTGGCAAAAAGGGCAAGTTAAGTCCGAGATATGTGGGTCCCTATGAGATTTTAGAGAGGATTGGACCACTAACTTATATGTTGGCATTGCCCCCAGAATTGTCTCAGATACATGGCATGTTTCATATGTCCATGTTGAGGAGGTATAGATCAGATCCAACCCCCATCATTCAGACCACTGAGGTTCAGTTGAGTTATGATTTGAGTTGTGAGGACATTCCAGTGGAGATTTTAGACACCAAGGAAAAGGTCCTCAGGAACAAGACAGTTCAGTTAGTCAAAGTTTTGTGGAGAAACCATTCGGTTGAAGAGGCTACGTGGGAGCCCTTGGAAGCCATGAAGGAGAAGTATCCACACCTCTTTAACGAATCAGGTAAGAATTTCGAGGACGAAATTCTTTATGGGGGGAGAAATGTTGGCCCCTGAATTTTTTTATTCGACTAAGCATGATTAAATGTTTTTGGGGTCTAGCAAGATTTAATTGTGTTGGAATTAAATTGACATGTTAGTGTTAATTAGGTTATGTGGTATAA
>JANKYE010709425.1:0-10445 GCA_032467995.1 Erythroxylum dillonii | reverse complement strand
TCCAATCAAATAAACAAAATATCAACTAAAACCTCAAAATAATTTAAACAGGCTTACAAAGGGATCGGGGCCCAACATGGCTAGCCTTGATCTTCACGTAAGTCTTTTGGCTGATGTCCCAGAGTTCCATGTTATAGGACTTTAGGATTTCAGCACGCCACTAATGATGGTGATTTAGAAAATTTACGAGGTAGACAGTTAAACCACTACAATCCATGCTATAATACTTAGTAATGGCGGAAACCAAAAATCCCATACCCAAATTGTTGCTCCTCTTACGTAGAGTCGCAAAAATGGCATTAAGAACATGTGTGGAGGTGCACACTAGGATGTTGTGATCCATGCACCACAACAGAAAAAGTTCCTTTGTTGAGCACTTGTTGGTTTCTGATTTGTCGAAAACCATTTGACACATGAAATTATGTAATAACAAGTGCTCATAGGCTTCGTATGATGTTGTTGTAGGCATTCTTAGCATCGAATCACTCTAACCCAATGAGTTTATTCCAATAGCAAGAAGCATGAAAATCATCATGCAGATTGATAATGGAAGATTCGGGGAACCCACAAATATCACACATGGTTTCAATGTTCAACTCATAAGTTCGTCCTCGCAACCTAAACCACATTTCCTTAGGGTTACTAGGTTCGAAATGAAGGGAAGTGAAGAATTCGACAGTGAGCTCCTAGTAGACAGAATATTGGAATTATATAAACTTGGCCCAGTGAATTCTTTTTACTAGATTCCCTACCCCATCTCGCAATTCTAGCCTGTCAAATGTACCAAAATCAAAATATTTCAGGATTGCTATTTATTTAACATTAAGGGATTGGAAACGAGTACCTTCCTCCTCTGTATAGATTAGGAAGGCTGCTCCGAAATCCGCAGCCCTGTTTCTTCACCCTCATCCTGAGACTTGATTTCATCCTGCTAATTGGTTGCGTTTCGCTGACTGCTTAATGCGCGGCATACTGGATTGCAATTAGGTGGAAGTTGGAATAAAGTGGAAATTTGGAATTTGGTTAGAGAGAAGTGAGAGTGTTTGCAGGTTCTAACTTAACGAGATAAAGTCAAAATGAAAGTGAGTGAAAAAATGAAGTGTGAAATGAATATATAGGTGAAGGAAGGGTAAAATCGTAAAAATTTTAGCTAAAAATCGAATGGACAGTTTAACCTTCGTGGCCTGCAATATTTTCAGCAATTTCTGATTTTTTTTCTTATTTGTCCTTCTACACATTCCCATATCACTTCCTACTATTTATAACTCTTTCACTTTTTTTTTTTTGCTTACTTGCTCGATCATCTAACTCATATCGAAGTGCTACGCTTTCCCGACCTTATTTGGAAACGAAATAACCTAAATACAAAATTCAAACTATCTAAAAGTCAAGGGACATAACATGGAATTAACAATCCATGGCTTGCCTCCCATGCAACACTTCTTTTAACGTCGATAGCTCGACGCTTTTCTTATGCTTAAGGTGGTTCAAATGAATCGTGCAATGGTAACGCAGTCATTGATTTTACCATTTGTACATAAGCTAGTATGCCCTGGGTTCCACCTTCCTTCTGCTTCACCTTCCTTCGCTTTCTCTTCTGCGATCATTTCTTTCTAAATGCACTCCTAGGATCCTCAATATCTTCCCATTATTCTTGAGGTTTGATTTCTTTGATGTTAGCTCGAAGTAAGGGACAATTGTTGTCATGCTTCGACATGGTGAAGGTTAATTTATGATTTCCGACCCTCAAAGTTAGTTCACCCCCATCAAGTCAATTATTGAGCGAGCAATAACCAAGAATGGTCATCCAAGGACCATGGGGGTTTCCACATCTTCTCCAATATCCAATACAAAGAAGTTTATGGGGAAGGTAAATATATCGATCTGTACTTACACATCCTTAATAATACCCTTCGGTCAATGAACTGTTTTATTCGCTATCTTCACTATCATCATAATGGGTTCTAACTCTTCTAACCCTAATTTTTTACTAAAGGTATAGGGCATCATATTAATACTCACTCCTAAATCTACGAATGCCCTGTTTATTTTAACTATATTGATATTGTAAAGAACGTAAAAATCTCTTGGGTCCTATTTCTTCTGCGCTATATTAGGGTTTTCTTCTACAATGTGCTCCTTAACCTTCTTCTTGATTGATTCCCTTAGTGTGAGCCTCATTTGTACATGTTCTGTTATATCCTCAACATTGATTAATTCAACCTCCTTAGACTTCATTGTTGCCTTACTTGAAATTGACTTTCATTGAGCTAGAATAGGATACAAAAATTCTGGTCGAGGTTCCTCGATTGGCTTCCTTATGAGCTCACTTGAAAGGAATTCCATATTTATTTGTCCTTCTCCATTGTCTCCGTCATCTTTCGTGTGTTCGAGTGGGTCTGAGTAATGGCCATGATCCATTCCTTTGGGTTAGATTTGATATTGCTTAGAAGGGTTCCTATATTCCATGTTGAAATTGCCTTACTAGTTGACCTACTTGGACCTCTAGATTTTGTATTGAAGAGGCGTGGTTCTTAATGACTTGCTCAAACTTGCTTTCAAACGTCTTATGCGCATCCTCCATGCCTCCAATTTTATCTAAAATCCTATCTAACTTGGATTCCATTGAGCTTGGTTTATCTTGTTGGATACCTGGTTGTCCATTGGGTTTGAACTGTCCTCTAGCATTGTTTGTCCACAAGAAGTTAGGGTGATTCTTCCACTCAGGGTTGTATTTGTTGGAGTAGTAATTGTTTCCCCCTCCTCGTCCATACTAATCTCCTATATAATTGACTTGATGTAGCTCGTTATCCTTCATCAAGAAGAAGTCTATCGTATTATGGTCCATCTATCCACATAGTTCACACTTTAGTTGCATAGCTTTCACTAAAGGTGAGAATGAAGCCTTCATATTGTTGAGTTGTTGAGTTAAGTTGTCAATTTTAACCTGCATCTCTGTCATTTGATCAATAGCTACAACTCCTTTTGGTTCTTGGAAGGTAGTGTTTTGTCTACTCTGCTCGTTTGTCCATAGGTAGCTATTACTCGCCATCTCCTTTATCAGCTCTTCTGCTTCATCTATTGTCCTTCTCTTCAGTGATCCTCCTGAAGATGCATCAATTGCGCCTCTCGTATGTAGGGTTACTCCATTATAAAATGTTTACTAATCTTTGTGATCTTAGTAAGGGGAAAATACTTGTCTAAAAAAGCACAAACTAGTTGATCCCAAGTGGTGACATTGGCTGGGTTAAGGGAGTAGTACCAAGCCTTTGCTCTATCTCTTAAGGTAAAAGGGAAAAGCCTAATTCTTACTACATCCTTCGACATCTGATGGTACCGAAAGGTATCATAGATTTCAAGGAATTTTACTATATGTGCATTGGGATCTTCGTTCGTTAGACCATAGAATTGCATATTCTGTTAAAGCATGTTTAGGAGGGCTGGTTTAATTTTAAAAGAGGCTGCTTGTACAGGTGGGCTAACTACTCCTTGGTTAGCTACATTGAACCTTGGTCTTATTAAATCCATAAGGGTTCTTTATTGATGTCGTTGGTTTGCTTTGTGATCCAAATATTGCTGAAATTCCTTAACGATTGTTGGTTTTACGATTTCTTCTTCTTCTTCTTCGTGCCGAGCATTCCTAATTGATCGTTCTAATCAAGTGATATCTAGCTCTAGGGTTTCAGCCACTTGACTCGAACTTCTCGTAGCTCTTGTGCTCATACAAGAGCACGGATTCAGAAAGAGAAAGAAAGAAAGAACTACATTAAAAACGAACTCAAATGCTTTAGACTAAAGAACTAAACTAATTGTCTCCTCGACAACGGTGCTAAAAACTTAATCGTGAGATTTGTTTATGTGTAAGTTTTAATTATTAAGCCTCGATAATCCGCAAGTGCACAGTTCTTTAGCGTAGTACCAAAGTTGTCGATCCCACGAGGAGGGAGTTAATCTAATCCTAAATTCTAAGGTCGTAAACAATAATAGAAATTCAAGTTGCATGAAACTAATACGAGAATCAACCAATTTAAGAATCAAACACAAAATACTGATTACTAAGTAATTTGCAACACATCTAAGAATCAATCGAAAGAAATTACCAATTGAGAGAAAGGTAATTTTACTTATCTTTAATGCTAACCTAATTGATTATGAATTATTGGATTGTTGGTTCCAGACTATCTTAGGGTTGATTACTCTCTCTCAAATTATAACCGTTAACCCTGAATCATAAACCCTAATCAGATTATGGAAGTTGCAATATCTCAACTCACAACCTATCCAAAACCCTAATTAGTCCTAAAGTTCTCTAATAAACTATCTGAAACCTATACAAGATCTCTCGTTGCAAAAATTCTTAATTTGATTCAATTTTTGTTTCTATTAAATCACCTAACTCTTGTTAGTGCAATTTAATCTTTTTTCGTTTGATTCACCCTCTCAGTTTATTATCGAATTATGCAATTATAAAATCAACCATAACAAAATCCAATAAACACATAACAATCAGATTTTCATTAATTCAAGAATAAAATTCCGAAGGTGAGTTTAGAACATCCTTAACATTCTAGATCCTATCATCAACTGTTCAATCCAATTCTATACAATAATAAAACTGAAAATAAACAGGAACTACAATCTAAATGGATGATGGGAGGCAGCGACGTTAGGAAACCTCTTGATCCGGGAAGTATGTCAAGTCAGCTTCTTCTCCTCTTCTCTCTTCCTCTATCTCTCAATGATTTTTCTCTAGGGTTTCTCAAGGTGGCTAATGCAAAAGCTCCCTCTCTGCCTCTTTTGTTGTTCTTTAAATATCCTCTTGTGTTTTGGGTAACTCTAGGATTTTTGCGAGGTCCAAAAGGTCCAAAACATCCCTAGAAACTTGACATTCTTGAGTGTCTTGAGCATTTGTCCGATGTAGGCCACGATCGTGAGCCATTTCTTGGGCATCTGTTATGATCGTGGCCTAAATCTAATGCTTCTGTCACGATCGTGGCCTGACATGCCACGATCATAGGCCATTATTTTGGCCCGAATGTCTCTAAAACTTCTCCGTTCTTAGATATTGACCTTGAAACATAAATAATTAACAAACTAGCACAATTCTAACCAAATCACATACTAAATGATTGAATTAATGGCTAAACACATATCAAATTATGCCCTAAAACAAGATGCAATTTACACTTATCAATGAACATGATCAAGGTACCACTAGCCCCCTCTAGCCACAACGTGATGATTATTCTATTGCTCACGATAGACCAAGTTTGGGAATTTCAAAAACCTGCTAGACTCATTAAAGAAGATGACAATATGCTTGCTTATACTCTAGCAGTTACAGAAGAAATTCTTAAAGGTGTTGAACCTTCCTCTTACTCCGGGTTTATTTCTTGTCTTAATTCTTCACAGTAGCTCGTGGAAATAAATGAAGAGATCAAGAGTCCCTACAAGAATGAAACTTGGGACTTGGTTAAGCTTCCTAAACGTCATCATGCATTGACTTGTAAGTGGATCTACAAATAGAAAGATGGGATACCTGAGGTTGAAGATGCAATATGGAAAGCACGACTCACTATTCGAGGTTGTGATCAAAAGAAGGCATTGACTTTATTGAAGTATTCTCACCTATCGTTCGTCATACCTCCATTCGAGTTCTTCTTGCTTTCGTTGCTCTGTTCAATTTGAAGTTAGAGCAATTTGATGTTAAAACAACTTTTCTTCATAGCGAGCTAGAAGAAGAAATCTCATAAAACAAACTAAGGGTTTTGTTGTTCCAGGTAAGGAGCGTTGTGTTTTTCGTTTGAAAAGATCACTATATGGCTTTAAATAAGCTCCCAGACAGTGGTACAAAAGGTTTGACTCCTTCATGATTGGGCAAAGCTACACAATGAGAAAACATGATAATTTTGTGTATTTTAGATAGTTTGAAGATGGTTCCTTAGTTGTTGTTATATGTCGATGACATGCTAATAGCTTCCAAGTATAAGTCGTTGATCAACAAGTTGAAATCCCAACCTAGTTGCGAGTTTGAGATGAAGGATCTTAATGCAGTAAAGAAGATTTTGGACATGGACATTCATAAAGATCAACAGGATGGTAAATTGTACTTGTCTCAAAAGAAGTACAATGAAAAATTTCTTGGCAGGTTCAACAAGGGGCACTTGCAAACCAGTTTCTACTCCTTTAACTACTCACTTCAAATTATCTTCTGAACTTTGCCAGAAAACAGGGGAAGAAATTGAACACATGTCACACATTTTTTATTCTAGTGCAGTTGACAGTCTCATATATGCCATTATTTTCACTAGACCTGATCTAGCATATGTCGTTAGGATGGTGAGTAGGTATATGCATAATCCTGGTAAGGACATTGGAGTGTTGTCAAGTGGATCCTTCATTATTTAAAGGGAACTTCTGATTTGGGCTTAGTGTTTGATATAAACAAAGTTACATCTAATGATGTTGTTGGGTTTGTTGATTCTGACTATGGTGGTGACCTCGATCGACAAAAGTCTCTCTCTAGCTACATCTTCACTTTGTGTTCTGGTGCTATTAGTTGGAAGGCATCGTTGCAACCCATTTCCACTTTATCTACTATAGATGCAGAATATGTTGCAGCTACAGAAGGTGTGAAAGAGGCTACATGGTTACGTGGTCTTATTCTTAAGCTTGGTGTTGCACAAGGTATTATTGTTGTGTATTCAAATAGTCAAAGTGCTATTCATCTTACTGAAAACAATGTTTATCATTCAAAGACGAAGCATATTAGTGTCAAGTATCACTATGTTAGAGATACGATCAACGCGAGTGAAATTGTTGTGAATAAAGTTCACATGTCAGAGAATCCTGTAGATATGCTTACCCAACCACTTCCTATCGTTAAGTTTAAACATTGTTTAGACTTTGTGGGGGTCTGCATTGCTTGATTGCCCTTTGGGCCTTATATTACGATGAGGAGTATTATTAAATTTGAGCCAAAGTGGAGATTGTTAGATTAGTGCCTTAAATTCTATGGTTTTTAACTAATTTTATCTCAAGCCCATATTATACTATATGGGCCACACCTAAGTTGGTTATTCTAGGCTAGGCTATTTTGAGATACAATTGTTACAAATCAATCCCTTTTTCTACATAACAATTTTAAGAGAGACTTTTTAGGCTCGTCAAATTTTAAAGAGAGGATTTGTTAGTGAAATTATTTTGCTCTTCATCCCCATTAACTAATTAGGGGAATTTTACTCTCTTCATTATTTTCATTGTGGAATTTTCTCCTCGTCGTCTTGTGGGTTTTTCTCCTGACACTCTGGTTTCCCACGTAAAATCTTCTATCATCTATTTATTTTGCTTCTCTATATTATCCGATTGATTTGATCTTGATTGCTTAAACTATTAGAAGCTCCAACATATACGTATGTTTATGGAATTATTGTCAAACATTTTTTAACTTCTTTAAGAACTCCTTTGCATAACCTTCTTGAAAAACGATTATTTCTTCCTCTATTTGCCTCGCTTCTAAACCCAAGTAATACGATATAAGCCTTATGTTAATTATTTAAAGTTCAAGCGACTTAGCCTTCGTAAATTCTTCAAAGAAGCATAAGTTGTTACTAGTAAAAATAAGATAATCCAAATGAGGAAAAATAAGCCAAATGTCTCCATTATTATGAATTTTGATATAAATAACATATTCATTAAGGTAATGAACAAACCTGTTCTCATGAAAATATTTGTCAATGTGGCTATTTCATACCTTTGGTACTTACTTCAATAAATACAAAGCTTTTTTTAATCTCAAAGCTTTTCTTTCATGTCCTTTGATAACATACCTCAATGGTTATTCAACATAGACTTCTTCTAGATAACCATTAAAGAAGGATGACTTTACATCTACTTGATAAATTTTCTATTTCATTTAAGATGCCAAGGAAACAAGTACAAACATCATTTGCCAATGTAAAGATATAACCTGATAAGCACTTTTAGTTATTTCAATATATAACAAAGTGAGAATTTGTATACCTAATCATATCTAATTTCTCAGCCTTCTTTTATTTCAATATATAATCCTTTGTTTCTTGAAGAAGTTTATTAAAACTCGTTTTACAACATTCTAATGTTGTATACGGAGGTTGGATAAATGGTTACTAAAAATCTAATAATGAATATAATGTCTAGTATAAACTTAAGCATATATTAGGTTATCAATTACACTAAAATAAGGAACATTCTTTATGGTCTATTTTTTCATTTCATTTCAATTTTTGTAAATCATGCTAAAGAAAATATCCTTCTATAAGAGATACATGTTGAACAAGGATTATAATTTTTCATATTCAACATTTGTAACGCCCGCTTAATATAAGCTTTTTAAGAGAGACCTAATAAGTGATGGGATTTGTACTAATGAATCTAAATACCAAGGATAAAAGATGCTTTACCAAGATCCTTCATGTCAAAATTCTTGGCCAAATAAATACTTAAGTTTATGCAATATAGCTAAGTTATTTAACGAAATTAAAACTTTATTTACATATATTGTAGAAAAATTATTTTACTCCCTCTGATCTTGTGATGCAAATATTTTTCAACTTTATTTTTTACGAAGTCAAATATTACCATATCAAATTTCAAGAACCATTGTTCGGAAGCTTATTTTAGTTTATATAATGATTTCCTTAATTTTTAAACTAGATAATTATTGTTACCTTCCTGAAACCCTTTAGGTTACACAGTATAGACTTCCTCATAAAGGTTCCCATTAAGAAGTGATTTTAATATTCATATAATGTAGCTACATATCATAATGAGCTATTAATATCATAATCACTCTAAATGCATCATAGGAGATACGGGAGAGGAAGTGACATAAATTATATTGCTTCTCTCTGAGTGATACCTTTAGCAAGCAATATGGCTTTAAACCACCCAACCTTACCTTGGGAGTCATTCTTCGCCTTAGAAGCATTTACAACCAACATGTTTACTATTTTAAAGTAAATCAACAAGTTCTTATACATGATTATAGTTTATGGATTGCATTTTATCTTTCATTGCATCTTACTATAAATTTGTATGAGGACCATAAACATTTGAAAAAGTAATTAGAGTAGGAACTTGTCTAATATTATAATCATTCTCACCTAGATAGCGTATACAATTAGATTATATAATAGGCTTCCTCACCATAGTGGATCTTTTTAACTTAATCCTAGTCCATAAGAATCTCATTTTATGGATGTATTGGTTTTTATTCTTATATTAAAATAACACTATGTTTAGAATCCACTAACCATAAATGAACGAGTGAAGGATATGAGACTACAGTAGTTATTACCTATGTTATCATATAAAATGTGAGAAGGATTAATTTCTTCGCATACATTATATTCCAAAAACTTAGCTATATGTAATTATATAATTTTAAGTATTTTTTTCTGTACAGTAAAATATGTAGCCTTTTAAATAGTTTAGATAACCTATGAAATAACAATGAGTAGAGAGAGAGAGTGTAGTTTATTTTAGTTAGAACTATACACATTTACCTCAGCGGGATAACCATAAATATGAATATGAGTAAGAAAAGGTTGTCATCTTTCAAAACTCAAAAAGGTGTTTTAGGTACTAGTTTTCTTGGGAATTTATTAAAAACATACAAAGTAGTCTTAATAGCCTCACCTAAAGGGAGAAAGTTAATCCTGCTCAATCTGCTCCTCATCATATCCTTTAATGTAAGATTTTGCCTTTTGGTCATACCATTTTATTCAAGACTACCTAACATAGTAAACTGAGCTACTACTCTATAATTTTTTAAGTATTTGACAGTCATACCTTTTTCTTGTCCGAAAATCCCATATTTGCTATAATCACCTTCATTTTAAGGCTTGAAAATTTTAATAAATATTTTCAATTAGTTCTTAATTTTAATCTTAAAGATCTTGAACTTATCAAGAACTTCAAAATATTCTCTAATCAAAAGCACATATCCATAATGACGATAACCATTATTAAAGGTTAGAACATATCTTAAATTATAGATATTAGATAAATGAGGTTCGTATAAATCAAGATAAATAATCTCTTGCAAATTAAAATTGTGAGTTAACATTTTTTTCTTTATTTTGGTCAATTTACTTCTACAATAATCAATATATGTCTCGAGATCATCAAAATCAAAAGTTCGAAGAATGTTTGCTTATTAATCTTTCAACTCTTTCGCTAAAGATGTGACCTAGTCTTTTATGCCACAACATAAATGATTTGTCCTTTATTAAAGATCTTTTATTAAATACCTTTTTAATAATACACGAAGAAGCATATATTTCATCAAAATTAAACATATTTTATATAAATCATATGATAAGAAAGTGTAGGAAAATCCCGGTGTGTACATCACATGTACACGGTGCGGAAAACAAAAATTTTTTGTTCCGGGACATTCCCGA
>JANKYE010709288.1:0-10458 GCA_032467995.1 Erythroxylum dillonii | reverse complement strand
TACTTATTTAATATTTTATTTATTAAGTAATTATTTATTTTATTGTATTTATTTTTATTTTTTATTATTCTATTTTTATTTTATTACTAATTAGGAGTAAAGCAACATATTACTGGACCTCTCCAGACTCCATATTAGTAGATTTTTTATTAGGTTATTGTTGTTGTTGTACTTTGCCATATAGAGTATGGTTCGGCTAATTATTAAATAGTAGAATTTAGCTTTTATTTTGAATGGTATTTTCTCATTATATAAAACTCTTAAGGCACTTCTCTTTTTTAGCCACCCTGATTCAATATGCTTGACTACCTCATCATCTATCTCACCATTGCTTTGGAGGTATTTAAAATAGTCTTTCTATGGTATAACTTCTATATTAATCTTGATCTCCATATCAGATACAACCTTGCTACCCGAAGAGTTACACTCTAAGTACTCATTCTTAGTCACTCTCATTTGAAAGCCTATTGACTCTAATATATCCCTCCAAAGTTCTAGCTTATCATTAGCATCCTTTTTTATTCCATCCACTAAAACAATGTAATCATAAAATAACATATACCAAGGCACATTCCCTTGAATATTCTTTGTAACCTTATCCATAATTAATGTAAACATGAAGGGACTTAATGAGAATGATAGAAAAATTCTTTATATCTCCTCTTGCCGTCCTTACTCTAGTTCTAACACCTTTGTACATATCTATAATAACCTGTATATATAAAACCAGATATTGGTGAGAGATAATTAAACTAATAACTAACTAAAGCAATGCAAATAAGCTAATGAAGAGAAATCAATTAAATAAATGTTAGGGTTTTGGGTTTACTTATAGGAAATTTTAATTATCATATAAGTTTTATTATCTAAGTTAAAATAAAAATTAACCTAAGGTATATATTCCCTCTTTTAAGGAACACAAGTATATCTAACTAGGCAACTATCACTTCTTGATGCACAATTCAACCTAATCAAATTAATTAAGCTTAGTTTATTTATTTATTTTTCACTAAATTTTATAATACTTTCGTTCTCTATTGTTAAGTGTCTATTCTCCTAATGCATAAATTATATTTCACCTCCTAGTCCTTCATATAATACCTAAGATTGAATCTATGATGGCCAAATATAAATCCAATAATTAAGAATAAAAAGAAGAAATTTAACCAATCAATAATCAAATAGTGTATAAATAATAGAAAGAATACTTACAAGCTATATTCCTAACCTTAACTAAGGTTTCTAGTTGCTAAACACAAAAAAAAACAAAACAAAATATATAAATCTCAATATAGAAGAGAGAGTAGAGGAAAAAATTGATAGAAGTTGTCACTAGCTCCTCTAATCTTGCTCCAAATTTTCCTTTAATGCTAAGAAAGAATGAAAACTCTTAAAATAAAGCTATATGGCTCTCAAACTACTAAAAGTCATGTAGGTTATGTCTAATACAAGTATTTACAGTTGGTGTTAGATAAATAATGTTCTAGATTACTTGAACTTGAGAAATCACAAGTTCTCATAATTTATGTCCAAAAACTAGCATTAAATCAACATCAACATCGACACTAGTCATGTTTTAGAACTCTAAACCATCGTGAAGTTGTATGTAATTAGTGTTTGACACCAAGTTGTAATCGACACTAATTTTATACTATTTTTCTTTATAAAATCAAGACGAGTTCAATGTTGATCTAGAATCAAATCCATTGTTCATTTTAGTTTATTTCTTAACTTTTTAGATCTTGATGAAAGATAGATGCTTATCTATGTGTAAGTTCGTGCTTGTTGTGCCTTATTATACCAACTTCTCCATTTTTCAACATATTTGATTTGGAATTTATTTTTTATGTGCTCTATGAAGTTATTTCTATCTTCTTATCTTCTAAATGATTTTAAAATCTCTTTCACTAGATAATAGTGGAGAAAGTTGTACTAGATTTTATGTTTCCTCCTTAAAATCATCATCTATAAGACAATAAACTAATTATAAAAAATTATATTAAATATAAAAGTGCCAAAACCAAGTAATTTAACTAAAAAATAGATATGAAATATAAATCTATTAGAAATAACTCATGAAAGCACAAATCAATTTAAGGATAGCGAAGTGAGCATGCTAACTCATCATTATAAATTGTTTCAAATGAAAAATGGTGAAAGCATTTTAAGAAAGCATATTAGATTTATTGAACTAATTTTGAATTTCATATGATGAACTAGTAAAGAAACCTTGAAATTATGAGTATAAGAAGGAAGAAACTATCTTCTAAACTCAAAGAGGCTCAAAAGCATTTAAATGCAGGCATAAGTGAAAATGAAAATTTGACAACATTAAAACATCTACGAGTATGAGCATTATTGACAATCATAAAATGTATTAATTAAAGCATGAGAGTGAGACATTGAAAAAGGAGTTGAATTCTCTCAAGAACCTTTTGTCCATGCTCACTAATGGAATTGAGAAACTTAATAGCATATAGGAGCTCCAAAGAGTTCAAATAATAAACATAGAATTGAATACAATAATGGAAGTGTATCTGATACCAAAACTACAATTGTTAAGTGAAAACTTTTGCATAATGAAGAACCATTTCCTAGGATGAAAAATGAGCATGGTGTAACCACATCTAAGCGTACGCATAAATCATATGCACATGCTACTTCCACTAGGCTTTAGTCTAAAAGTAAGCCTCAACCTTTCATATATAGTTCTTAATCTAGGTTTAAAGATAAACATTCTTAAGTCAAGAATAGGAATAATTTCTATGCAAAGACATATGATAGCATGCAACATATGATTGCATGTAATCTTACTCATACCCTTTTAAGCCTTAACATTAACTTACAAGTAAGCACCAAACTTCCATTTATAATAGGCCTCATATTAAGTATAATATCATGATACATGTTCACATCCCTTATAAGCATCAAAATCAAAGAAACATATATAATATATACAACTATACTAAGTCATTTCACTATTCTAAAAGAGAATACAATTTCTATAATATTCAAATGATTGCTCCCCATTACTCATATATCCAAAGAGGGTTTAGGAATGCATTAATACATCAAAATAGTAAGCCTCATTATCATATCACAAATATATATTTTTATATAATATAATATATCAACTTGTGGAAAATATGGCCATATTGATAAGTTTTTTTTCATAAATTTATAATTATGCCCATTTACCAATTTCTTATATGGATGGTTGTTTCTTGACACCATAATCTTCTTCAATCATTCTACTTTTATAAAACATGTATAGGTTGAACTTTTATTGTTGTGTGTATATTTGATTATTATTGTATCTATATATATATATATATTAGTTTCATAATTTTCTAATTTTTTTTAAATGGATGAGTATAATCCTTCAACAACACAAGCTAACACAATGGAGAGTTCTAATTCGGCACCTAGCAATATATTAAATGCGGAAATATTTCAAGCTGAAGGAACTAATTCATTGAGAAGTAATGTCACTTTATCAAGAATATATCAAGTGATAAAGATGAAAAGGTCAAATGTAAGTATTGTCCTAAGATGTTAGTTGTGGGTTCTAAACAAAAAACCTCTCATTTGAAGGGATATATAGAGTTATACTATCACAACTCGGTACCACATAGGACCTATGACAACCGCTGTATACCCAGGTTAAGGACACTCACAGTATCCTTAATCCGACTATACAAGGCTAATTGAGTATCTCTCTCTTTTTTTTTCTTTTTTTTGAAAAATTTAGGCAACACAACAGTTGTATTTTAAAAATCCCCAAACCTGCAAACAATTTCAAACACACTTCTATATTCACATCTAACCACAACTTCAGGACTTTAAAGTTCACTCAAGGCAATCTCAACTACAGTATCAAAAGTTATACATAAAGTTTTTTACAACGACAAAACAGTCAAAATTTAAATTTATAAAATTTTGAAACATATCAACATAACCAACGTAGTAAAAATAGTAAAATAGTTCATGAGCCACTTTGCAACTAAAGTACAAAGCAGAAACTACCTAAATGTAGTAATATTCCAAAACTATCAAAAGATCGCATGATCTACTCAAAGCTTAAAGCTCACTAAATTAACCTACATGTTTGGAAAGCGGAGGGGGTTGAGTACCCTATGTACTCAGCGAGCAGAAAAAACGCAGATCACGAATAGAATTCTATACACACCAAGATGGTAAAAATGACCTATAAAATGAACATATAGTACATGGAAAACACATAGGCCTAGTCTATGACTCAGCGTATATTGGTTAGGAACCATATAGGCCTAGCCTATTAACTCACTCATCTGGTGAACATAAGTTCCAATTCCAATACAAAAAAGCATAAAAATATCATATGTATCAATCAAATATCGACAGAAAAACAATATTAGGATAAGCCAAAATAATCATGTGTGACACCACTGGTCGGCCAAACTAATGTACACACCCACCGATACTCGATGTTGCCTCGACTTTCATCCATGGTGAGTCCGAAATATAGTCTACAAGAGCATCATGACCCTAGGTGATGATCTCGTTGGTGTCCAGACCTTAGGTATAGAATCACCCGCAAGTCCCGTAGAAAGGTGTCGATATGGTGACTCGACTTTAAGGTTCCATTGTCAAGGGTACGAGGGTCACTTAATTAGTTGTGCTTAGCACACAATTGGCCAATCTTTTCCTCACCAGTTACAAAAATCATATACAACAATTAAGTACAAAAATCAAGTAATGCACTATGCCTTTATTTATCGGTCCAACCGATAAAATGAAAGCTTATCATGGCTCTAAGCCAAAAGAGAACAAAAACATGCATCATACATGACTCGATTATGCATATGTAAATTCCAAAAAATTTTCTCATAAAATAAAAGTAATCTTTTGTACTCTAAATTCATTATTGTTCAAAACAATGCCATTTATTAACAACATAAGCATATTAGCATCCATTTGAAATTCAATTTCTACGTTACATTACCTAGGTTCAAAATTCACATACAAGTCATCATGCTTGTCTTAGGATATTCTAATCCTATTTGAGAAATATGGTTTTCCCAACTCACCTCAAAGAAGGTGTACAATCTCTTAACTTCGACAATCCTCGGTACGAGCTCCTTGATTCATAGCTCTCGAGCCTTTATACATAAAAGGAAATATGATGAAAATACTAATTAAACATAGATTTCATATTTATACCCCATCACATTAGCTTCTCTTTTGCATTTTCTAAGGCATTTAATGCCTTTAATCTAAACTTACTCATTTCATAACATAATTAAGCACATTTTTATCCAAGAATATTAGGCCATTATTCATCAATCTAGGCAACATTTCAAGTTTACTCTAAGTAAAGAAGGAAGCGCTTTCCAATGTATATCATTATAAAGCCTTAAAAACTAAGCCAAGTTCACTTAGGCATTTCATCAAACACTTAATGTGCATGATTTTCAAGTCACATTTCCAAGACTTTATCATAATGATTCATGCTCCTATCATGTCATATAGTAAACACTTCCAATCAATGGCACATTCCACCACTCCATTCCAACCAATTTTCTTCATTTAAGCTACATTTTATCAATTGTACAACTCATTCATTAATCCACCTCTTCTCCATCATTTCGACCCAAACTTAACCAACACACATCTTCTTCATTCTTCATCATCAATTCACCTTATACATGTATAATTAACACTATAGAATGTATTTAGATCATCAATTTCAAAAGATATTAAAAAAATCACGAACTTTCACCTAAAGGGGACAATTTTGGTTTTGGATTAAAGAACCCTCTCCGTGACACATTTCGTTCATCTAAACCATGTTTCATGCATATTCTAGTATGGAGAACAACATATCTTAACACCAAACTCAAAATCATAATGTAGAGAGAGATGAGACAAAATTTACCTATACTTTTCTTTAGTGATATCTTCAAATCCTTTGAGAATTTCTCAAATGTAATAATATATTTGAGTTCTTTGACCCCAAATTAGCTTAGAACACTTTGGTTTGAGCTGAAAAATAAAAAAGATGGTAACATGTTTGGTAATGGCCGAAACCCTTTTCTCCTTTCTTCTCATTTCATTTAATTAAAACTAATTGTTTTAATGTTCAATTAATGGGTTTGCATGGTCACACGCACGAAGAAGGGTCTATAATTTGAGTCTTCTTTGACCAAACATGATGAATTTACCTTATTGCCCTTAATTATGTGAAATCACCATTATATCCTCCAAACTTTTCCTAAATTTGCAATCAAGTCCAAAATTTAAGAATGACCAAGACTTTTATTTTCATTTTGGTCCCCAGACTTTTAAAAATTATAATTAAGCCTCTTAACTTTATAAAATTACAAATGGGTCCTTCAAGAATTGAAAATTACAATTAAGTCCTTTAACTTTCAACAATTTTGCAAATAAGCCCTTATGTACATCAACTTTTCCAATTAAGCTTTCTAACTGTCCAATAAGTCTATAAATCATGTCTAATCACCTCTAAGGAATTAGAACACATTTAATTCAACCACCGTGGTCATATCCATCCAATTATGTGTCCAAATCTCTAAGATTTTGCATGCTGATGAACTCTAAGTTCATGAAAGGGCATATAACATTATAAATTATTGGCATACATACCGAAAGGATTCAAATTCATATTTAAACTCATATACAACCATGTATATATCAACATACTATAATATCTCTAAATACAGAACAACACAAAATGGCTTAGAAAGTCCGATGTTATATCTACAATAAATGGAATATGGTATGATGTTAAACATTTTGACTCTTAACCTAATGAAAGGAAATAGTGAAATTACTAGTACAAGTTATGAATGCAATGTATTAAAATATTTTCTAGTCAAGATGATTATTGGTAATGAACATACACTCTCCATTGCCAATAGAAAAAATTTAAAGATGTTTGTCACCTTGCTCCAGCCAACCTTTAGGAGCCTAAATTATAATAACGTGTAGAAATACATCTTTAAGACATACAAAGTTCAAAAGAATTTGATAATAAAGACATTGTCAAGTATTCACAGATGTGTAGCATCACATGAAATGCTAATAACTAAAAAAAGGGTTATATAATAGTGACAATATACTATATATTGGACTTTATACAATCGAATCTTGAGGTAAATAATATTTTATAATTTTACTATAATTTATTTATTGAAAATGTTATAATTGTTACTTATGTAGGTTTATTTATGTGTTGGTGTCATATATAAGTGAAAATTTGACAACCATAATGGTTGAGTACTTAATGGATTGGAACATTAATGCCAAGCTCTCAACCATAACTTTTTTAAACTATAGCACAAACAAAGCAATAATTGAAAAATTAAAGAACAAGCTATAGGTTGGGAGCTTTTTGATGGATGAAAGATTATTCCATATGTGATATTTCATGCATATCGAGAATTTGATATTAAAGGATGAGTTAGAGGTAATAAAAGAGAGTAGGGATGGCAACTGGGCTCTGCTGGGGGCCCTATTCTTATAAGAAAAATGACGTCATTTTGTATTTTTATTTTAAAAACAACTTTTGTGTGGGATCAACCTGGGTCAAGTCAGGCTCAAGCTCAGACTAGGATGTCATTTTGCATTTTAATTTTAAAAAATACTTTTGTGTGGGATCAACCTGGGTCAAGTTAGGCTCGAGCTCAGACTAGGTTGCCTCGGGTCTAATAGAGCTCGGGGTCGAGCTCAAGCCCCATCTACAATCTGGATTATTGCCATTCCTAAAAGAAAGGGTACAAATTTAAAATAACGTAGTCTATTGGCAGATCAAGTTGCCTCTGGTCGAATAGAGCTTGGGGCGAGGCTCGAGCCCCATCTACAACCTGGTCTATTTCCATTCCTAAAAGAAAGGGCAGAAATTTAAAATAATGTAGTCCATTGAAATGTACCACCCAAAAGAGTTGAAAATTTGAAGCAACTTCACGTCATCTATGCATATTGTGCACAAAAAAAAGTTTTAGAATATTTAATCAAATGGAATTTAACATGTAAGATGCCAGAGTTGGTAATCAAGTATATTAAGGTGTTCACCATATTAAGATAAAGAAATTCTTAATATACTTTCTTATGATAAAAGAGTAATAGGAGTTGGCTGAAGTAATTTATGCAAAGTTAGTGGTATTTTATAATTTTACAAAGTTGTTATGAAGAACAAAATATCCAACTTTATGTTGCATGTGTAAGACAAAGTGAGCATTATTTAGTTAGATTTTTTATTATAATAAAGTGATATATACCATAGCAGAGAAGATGATGGAGAATTTTGAATTTTTTAATCTATGATTGTAGTAGTCACTTATATATTGGACATGAGATATAATATGGAGGGACTATAATTTTTTATTAAAAATTATATGACAATTAAGCTTAAGCAAATGTCAATATCATAAAAAATGGTATAGTTTATCTAATAATTATCAATTAAGAATGTATAAAGATCAGGATCACAGTAGTTTATTATCAATTTCATCTTCATCTACTAGTGATATATAATATATCGAAGTTTGACTTTCGAATTTAAATAATTCATTAAGGAAAAAAGGGTTATGACTTCTTACTGTAGCATAGAGTTGGAAAAATATTTTTAGGTAGGTATTATGACCATGGTTGATAAGATTGAATTCAATATATTATTTTGTAAAAGTCACATGGAGGTGATTATCCTATCTATCAAATAATTGTATAAGATCTCTTAGTAATTCTAGAATATAATGTTGCTTTACATCTATTTTTAGTACTGTAGTCAAATAGTAAATCCTCTTCATAGTTAACTTCATCATTTGACTATGGAATCCCTAATGTGTGCCCAAAGTTGGTTAGACGTTGAAAATATTCATGATAAACTCTATGATATTTTATTTTGATCACTTTAATAATTTTAATAATCATATATCATATTATCTTATATTGTATTTTCCATATTGATACATATACATAGACCATTCTTCCAACTAAAAATTCCTTCAAATAAATATCTGATGATGAAGGTATATCCTTTTGTTAATTATCATATATTCAATATTCATTAAATTGGGTATAATTTACATAATGATTTTTTTATATATATAGATGAAGTGGTACAAACTATTGATGATCCCAATTATAATGATTAATTAGTGATTTTCTTTTACAGTGGTTTGCTTTCTTTAATCTTTATTTCTCAATTTACTCCTTTTCATTTGACTGATTGCTTTTTTACAAATGAAGATGTCAAATTTTACTAGTGTGGATTTAAGCAAATTAAAAAGAACTCCATGCCCTTGCCTTTACCTATTTAGCTCAACTCTAGTCTCTAACTTCTTTAATTTATTTTTTGTGTTTTTTTTCATTTAGAACTTAGATTCCATTTTGTATTTTTATTATATAATTGATTTACAAGAATTGTATTTAATTTACTAATAAAATATTTTTAAAAATTAATTTGATTTAATTTTAGGGTTTGGCTCACCTAAAGCTTTATCAAACTCGGGCTCAATCCCTTACTCTCATACCTAATCGAGCGTTAGGTTGCTCCAATCTTAATCAAATTCATGCGTGGGTCATGAGCTTTAGGTTTAATCATGCTATGGGCCAAGATTGAGCACCTATTTAAGCCTAACCCAACCCAGGGCTAATCTTAGTTATAAATTGAGGTACCTAAATCTTGAAATTTATCAAATAAACACATGATTAATAAATGATTTTTTTTAAAAGTAGTGCAAAAGAAAAGAAAAAGATTAGATTAATAAAATTAAAGCATTCTTACTATCCTAACCCTAAAAAATAATGCCAAAAACTTAATATGATGTGTGTATCTAAATAAAATAATACTAAAGATTAACTAGGAACGTGCTCCTATCATTCTTATAATGTAGTCTAGTGAATACGATTGTCGATCTTATGAGGACTAAAATTTTTAGTACTAATCATCTTTTTATTATCTAATCCTTAAAAAAGAATGATTGAACTAAAAGAAAATATTAACAAAATTAAAATTATTAACTTAGGATAAAAAATCAAGTAATAAAAAATCAAAATGATATCATATTTTAATGCAACATAAGATATAATCATAAATAATTCATAATAAAACTTGAATCCTTCATTAGATCAAAGAATGAATCTACATCAATAGTTTTAGGATTCATCCCATCTAGATCTATATCAATTTATTTTATACAGAGGTAAAAAAATCCAATAATAATTAAGAAAGAATCTTCTTTATCTCTAATGTTGCCCAAGACACTCTATTTTATCTCCCTATGACTGCTCTCACATGCCTTGGTCGTATCTATCTTTTTAAGCACAAAACTCTACAATTTTTATAAAAATTGTTGCTAACATGGGACTAATATTGTTGGACCCCAATCCTTAAGTGACAATTTAGAAATATGAAACGAAATTTGAATGAGTGTTTTGGATATAAATGGTGTTATA
>JANKYE010709194.1:0-10466 GCA_032467995.1 Erythroxylum dillonii | reverse complement strand
ATATCAATACATGTATAAAACACTCATTCTTTGTCATTAACCTCAAACATCATTAGCAATATTACCCAAATACAACATTACTTACAACACTAATTGCCTTATTTAATTTAATTTCAAAATTTTACATTTCAATCAAGGATCGGGGTCCAACACCATGCAGCTTAAATACGTGATCCATAAATGCCTGTGCTACCTCTAGAGCTGTATATGGGTGCTTAATCGCGGTAAAGTGTGCATACTTACTGAACCGATCAACGACTACAAAAATGGCTGACTTCCCATGCGACGGTGGTAATCCTTGTATAAAATACATGGTAACCTCCTTCCAGCATCCCTCTGACACTTGCAATAGTTGTAATAACCCTGGATAAGCGGCATTATCATACTTACTTCTTTGACAGATCTCACAATTTTTCACGTGATTTCATACATCCTTGGCGACCTGCTTCCAGTGGAATAAGCCCTGTATCCTTTTGATGGTGGCTGTCACTCCCGAATGGCCACCCTGTGGGCTATCATGTTCCATAACTATTATCTTCTTCCGTAGCTTCTTGTCACATCCTACTACAATTCTTCCCTTCCACCTAAGCATTCCGTGCTGCCATTCATAGTTTCCTGTCGGGTTGGTTGTGGTTTCTAATCTCCCGATGAGATCCTTTATGGTTTTATCCTTCTCCCACCCCGCCTTGATCTCATCCGTTAGAGTTGCCTGTATATGCGAAACTGTCATCGTGAGTAATTGCTGACTTGAGATTCTAGACAATGCATCTACTGCTAGGTTCTCCTTCCCACTTCTATAGGTCACTTCAAAATCGTATCCCATCAACTTCGGAAACCAGTTTTGCTGGAAGGGTGTGGAGATTCTTTGTTCCAGGAGGTATTTTAAGCTCCTGTGACCAGTCTGTACCCGGAAGAATCTTCCATTAAGATAATGATGCCAATGCTTTACGGCTTTGATGATAGCGAGAAACTTTTTTTCGTATATGGATAAGCCTTGGTGTTTAGGCGCCAGAGCTTTACTCAGGAAGGCTATCAGCCAACTTTCTTGTTGAAGCACTGCCCCGATGCCCTTGTCGCTAGCATCCGCCTTAATTATAAGCAATTTATTTAAATCTGGAAGTGCCAGTACCGGTGTCGTCATAAGTCGACTCTTTAACTATTCGAAGGCTTCTTATTGTCGGCCCGTCCACTCCCAACTTCCCATCTCTTGTTTCTTTAGCAATTTGTGGAGGGGTTTCGCTAGGATACCGTAGTGCTCAATGAACCTTCGATAGTAGCCCGTCAGCCCCAGGAACCCTCTGAGTTCCTTCAGTGTGCGCGGCTCAGGCCAATTCCGGATGGTTTCAATCTTCTTCTCGTCGGTGGCTACCCCCTTCTCCGATATTGAGTGGCCCAAATAATCGATCTGTCTTGCCCCAAATATGCACTTACTCCCTCGCACATACAGTCATTGTTGTCTCAGAACTTCCAAGACCATCTGAAGGTGCTCCATATGTTGCCGGAAATTTGTACTGTAAATAAACAAATCATCAAAGAAAACAAGTATGAATTTCCTCAGAAAAGGCTAAAATACTTCATTCATTAGGATCTGAAAGGTCGAGGGAGCATTCGTGAGGCCGAAGGGCATCACAAGAAACTCAAATTGCCCCTCATGCGTTCTGAAGGCCATCTTCGAGATGTCCTCCTCTTTCATGCGAATCTGGTGATATCCAAATCGTAAATCTAACTTAGAATACCAACTGGAGCCCTTCAATTCCTCAAGTAATTCTTCGATTAATGGAATTGGAAATCTACTTTTGATCATGTGTTTGTTTAATTCCCTGTAGTCGATGCACATTCTCCAGGATTTGTCCTTCTTCCTTACCAAAATGACTGGTGACGCGTAAGGGTTGATACTCTTCCGGATGAATCCCTGCTCCGACAACTCTTGCACCGCTGCTTCTATGGCACCCTTTTGCTCGTCTGAGTATTGGTAAGGCTTGATATTGAAGGTCTCCACTCTTAGTTTTAAAAGTATAGCATGATCACAAGCACGCGTCGGCGGCAAACCTCTGGGTTCTAAAAGAATGTCTCCATATTCTGCTAACAACCCCTCCAACTCGTCTCTAGTCTGCATGTCATCATTAATGCCCAGTTGTTGCATCTGGATTTCCAGTGGATCTAATAGTCTCAACATAAATAATGCACCATGATTAGAATCTTTGATCAATTTATGGAGATTCTTATCGGATACCTCCTGAACCGGTGTATTTGGTTGTCCTACTAACGTCACCACTCTCCCTTCCCACTGGAAC
Source organism: Erythroxylum dillonii (assembly GCA_032467995.1). Classification (NCBI taxonomy): domain Eukaryota; kingdom Viridiplantae; phylum Streptophyta; class Magnoliopsida; order Malpighiales; family Erythroxylaceae; genus Erythroxylum; species Erythroxylum dillonii. Next base: position 8,172 of record JANKYE010709194.1, on the reverse strand, counting down.
TCCATAGTGCGCTTCCTGAAGTTGCATAATACATCATCTAGGGTTGCTAACCACTGAACCCCCAAAACCATATCATAACCACCCAGCTTGATGATTAGTGCTTCAGTAGCGAATCTGGCCCTTTGCATGTCCCATACAAACTTCCTGCAGACCTGCTTATAGGCCAACTTTAACCCCCTCCCACCGTGATACTAATGGGATAGATCTCGCTTACTTCCACTTGAGCTTTTCTAGTCACCTTCTTGTCTAAAAAATTGTGCGTGCTTCCACTATCCACCAGAATGTGTAAGGGTCTCCGTTTATAACTTCCTACAACTCGTAGCTACTTGTAGTGCGTCTGGTCCGTTAAGCCCCACATAGCTTCTAGCGAAATATTAGGATTGAGGGGAGCTCCATCCTCCAGCTCTTCATAATCTGGTTCCTCTTCCCTTTGATCCTTGTCTTCCACCATGTACAACTGAAACTGCTTCTTCCTGCATCGATGTCCCGGCGAGTACTTCTTATCACTCCAGAAGCATAGCCCTTTGGCTCTCTTCTCATTAAACTTCCTTGCTGCTTGTAGTCCCGCTGTTTCGAGGATTTTTGAAACCGAAATTGACGTTCCTATTTCCCTGGTTTCTCGGGGTAGGCAACAACACTGCCTCTGTCTGATGTTTTGAAACAGGGGCCGTGTAATTAATTCCCTTGTATGACGATAATCCTCCTCCCATTGGGCTACTAGGCTTGCTTCCTTTTCAGAAATATACGGGAACACTAGCGGCAACAATCGCCTCCTGTTTTCACACCCAGGTATAAGCTGGGTGCAATGAATGCAGGTCCATCATCTTCACTATCAACCTAAGCTCCGGCTTAAGCCCTTTTCGGAAGAACCCAACCAAGCATTCTTCGGGTAGCGTCAGTTTATCAGAGTACCTGTTAAACAAAGCACAATATTCCAATACCCTCCTGTCTCAACTCCTTTAAGTCTCCTATAGGATCCTTGAAGATATCTTCATCGAACCGCTATCGCAGGAGCATCACAAATTCGTCCCATGTCATCCATCGTATCTCCCTTAGATTTTGAATCATGAGTTGGTACCATTCTAGTGTGTCTCCTTCCATGTGGATGGAGGCCAGCCTTATTTTCATCTCGTCGGGTGTCTGATCCAACATAAAGAACTGCTCGCACTTATAGCTCCAACTCCTTACTCTAGTATCATCGAACATCGAAAATTCGGGTTTGTTGGTCTTCAGAACTCCTACACTGCGTCCTCTGTCTCCTGAGCCTTTCACTGACGATTCCGTCTCCTCCTTGTTCATTTTCTGCATGAGCTGCTGGAACATGGACTTAATATCACTGATCTCCTTTTCGTGCCTTGACTAAGCCTCTAGCATGCTTCTAATACTTTCTTCTAGACGGCGTACTTCAGCTCCTCTCGTGCTCTCAGCCACTCCCTTCCGAGGAATGTAAGCTCTAATACCAGATGTTGAGATTTTTCACACCTCTCGACCTCACAAGCTAACGCTCGCACTCACCTAAACAATCCGTTACGTAACAACCACACAATCACACAGAATCAGGGGAAAGACAAGAGAGAGAAATTCAATTCATTCCATAATAGTCTATCTTTACATTCCCTTACAACCGATATATAAACTGCTGAACTAAGAATGTTCTAGACCGTATCACGTGTTTCCGACATGCTTCCTTTAATTCAACGTTGCGTTTCATTTATTCGGGCTCCTTGCTTACGAAGACGTCTCCATCTTCTTCCTCGTGAGCTCATGCAACTCCACTTGACGTAACACCTCTACTTCTCCGTTAACAGGAAAAGTAGTTCTCTCGGGAAAGCAAAAAGAAAATTTACAATATCAACCTCATCTTTCTATAACAGTTCATTTCTCTTTTATGAATAACAAAGAAGCCATATAAATAGGGAGAAATTGAATTGGCAGTTTCTCTTACATAGCAACTGGTGTGGCTTCTTCAAGGGCAAGCACACCCGGAAGCTCTTTGCCTTCCAACAATTCCAAGCTGGCACCACCAGCAGTGGATATGTGACTCATTTTCTCAGCAACTCCTACTTTTTCCACAACAGCAACAAAATCACCACCTCCAATAATGGTTGTGACTCCCTTGGCACTAAGATAAGCTAGCTTCTTTGCAATAGCTTGCAACGAGGGTCTCAATTCTAGTTCACCATGCATCAAAAGAAAATGAAAATATAACAAGGATTTAATTTCTTTTAAATTGTTAAGAATTGGATTCTATCCTAATTGATTTTAGGTACTCAGAAGTTGAGGATACAACACTAATGTCTGTTGAAATTGGTTCAACAAAATTAAAAATCATGCAGGGTTTAGAAAGATATGATGGGATCTAGAAATATCATAACGATAAAGCCAAATGAGTTATTCAAATCTTTGCTTCGGAAGGGTTCTCAATACCTTTGTTCCAACTGCAAATTTTTCAAACTCAAACACTCCCATTGGTCCATTCCAGATAACAGTTTGGGTAGTTCTAGAGCTTCATTAAATGTCTTAATAGAGTCTAGTCCTATGTCCAGGCCCATCCAGCTATTTGGAATCGCTGATGATGGAACAACCTGTAATGATGTGAAAAATATATTATTGCTCACACTAAAATCACAGGCACAATACATATTCTAGTTATAAATATTGAACTAAAACAGCAGACCTTGCTATTTGCATCAGGAGCAAATTTATCTGCAATCGCCACATCCGTATGTAACAAGAGAGACACTCCCTTTGCCTTGGCCTTCTCAAGAAGTGATGTTGCCAAACTTAATTTATCCTCTTCAACTAGGGAGGAACCAACTGATCGTCCTTGTGCCTTGTAAAATGTGAAAATCATTCCGCCCCCCAAAAGGAGGATATCACACTTCTCTAAGAGTGACTCAATAACTCCAATCTTGGATGAGACCTTTGAACCACCGACGATGGCAGCAAATGGCCTCTTTGGGCTTGAAACTGCCCCAACAAGGAAGTCCAGCTCTTAAAACAGGATAGAGAAATTATATTAGTGCGCTTTGACAAATATATTAGATAAAATATTGAAGATTATAGTAATTCTATTATGCAGTCCTTATTAAGTTATTGCTTTGGTTATAAATGTCAATCATGCTGATAGAACTTAAACTAGGAAACTAATTATTCTTCTAAAGATATAGTATTCTGTCAGGGGAAAAAAGTCACCTTCTACAACAGGAAACCTGCAACAGATGGCTTCAGGAACTTAGTGACTCCCTCAGTTAAAGCGTGTGCTCTATATGCAGTTCCAAATGCATCATTTACATAGAGATCATCCAGTGAAACAAGCTTCTTTACGAACTCCGGTTCATTCTTTTCTTCTTCCCTATAGAATCTAACATTCTCAAGGAGAAGGACACCCCCTTGGGGAAGTGAAGCTACCATTTTCTCTACCTCGGGGCCAATGCAATCATCAGCCTTCACAACCTGCCCTAAAAACATTTGACGTCCAATCATTCATGTTAGAAAAAACAAGCCCTCCTTTATGTTTATTCTGTTTCCCAGTTCAAATTACATTTGTGAAAAAAAAATGGCATACCTGAATACCAAGGAGCTGAGATAGGTACAAGAGGTGCCAAGCTGAACTTAGGGGTAACGCCTTTCGGTCATCCCTGAAAATTTAATGGACAAGAATGTAGGACCGTAAGTAACAAGCTATTTGAACATGAAGCAGTCAAGTTAAAACAAAATGTCAATATCAATTACTAACGCATAAAACGTAAACAAACACAATGCAATAGATTAATGCGTTGCGATCACCATTAAAAACAAATCGTCTAACCAGAGCATATGTACCAACCGACTCCCAAGATCCCCCCAAAAATTATACCAAAAAATACACTTTCACGAAAAAAGAAAAAGAGGAAAGAAAGAAATAGAAACCCAGAAAGGAAATCCCAAAATCACGCGGAGTGCAAATATAGGGCGTACTTTGGGAAAATCTAGAGAAGACAATCAAGAAATGAAAAAACCCACGTACCAAATGGCTAGAGAGAATGACTTTAGCCCCATTTTGTATCAAATTCTTGATGGTGGGAATAGCAGCTCTAACTCGGGTGTCATTAGTGATGTTCTGACTATCATCTAAAGGAACATTCAAATCGACTCTCACAAACACTTTCTTTCCCTTCAAATCAGCAGCAGTCAACTCTCCGACACTCTTCTTCATCATTGAAACTACAGCCCACGAACCCTTTCCTGGCTGAGCCACTGAGGCGATATGGTGATTGAAGAGAGGATTGCTGACACCAAAGCCAAGACGATGGCAGCCGGACAAGAAGGAGGAGAAGGAGCAAGGGACAAGAGAAGCACGAGCACGCCTGGTGGTGGACAAAGAACAAGCAGTGGTGGATTTAAAGAGGGAAAGGGTGGTGGGAGCAGTAGCAGAGGCCATGGGGGCGAGTGAATTAGGTGGAGACTCTGACTCTGCTACTGCTATACAAAAATGAATGGACAAAAAGAGAGGAAACGTTAGCCAAGTAGTTTTATATTAAAATGGTAAAAGAGAAAGAGATGGGGCAGAGAGGGAAATGTGGGTTAGAAGAACAAAGACGGCAGAGTACAGATAGAAACATTATCAGACTACCAACGTGTGGATTTGGGATTTCCTCTTATGGTTTAAGGAGAGGTTGAAGATGGTCGATGCTTTTTAGACAAATCACATCAAAGAATGAGACATTTAGATTTCCCTGCTCCTCTTGGAATAATACATAACTATTATCATTTAACCGGAATTGTAGCTTATCCTCTGTCCTTAACTTTCATAAATTGCCAGCCATAATATGAATGAGTAGGAGGAGACAATGTGAATCTCATATCAGTTTCTACGAAGGAAAAGATTAATAGGCTCCAAAAAGATTGTTTTGCAAGAGGCAGTGGAGAATATGTTAGCTTTCAAGATAATGTCGACGGCTCTTGATCGATTAGGGATATAAGAAGGCTAATTTGCAGTGATAGGGTTACTTCCTTTTTAAGGAATAAGGCCAAGACCAGGTGTTGTTCAGTATCCAGTTATCATACCATGGGTTCGTTGACTTACCATTTCTAATCTTGTGGAGGATAGTTAGTTGAATTAAGTTTCTTAAGCCTTTGTTTGGATCCTTACTTGCACAAAGGAAATGAAAGAAAATATTGAGGGGAAAAGAAGAGAAAAGAATGGAAGAGAAGAGAAAAGGATGGAAGAGAAATGGGATTTCCTTTCTCTTGTTTGTTTTCCTAATTTATCAAGGAAGGGAATTGAGACTTATAGACCTTTATGCCTTTGATTATAGAACTTGTTTATCTTTTGTTAAGTAAGGATATAGTGGTAATTTACTTATCTTGTCTTGCTTTGTCTTGAATTTCTCCTCCTTTTCCACCAATTTGGTGGGAAATACATTTGGTCCAAATTTCTCTCCTATTTCTCTCCATTCTCTCACTTTCCCTTTGGTTATTTTTGTCCAAACAATGGAAACCAAGAGAAATACAATTCTCTTCCTTTCTTTTCTCTTGTTTTCCTTCCATCCAAACAAAGGCTAAGTGTAGAATTTGCTAAAAAGTCTAGGAATGTACTTACTTACTGATAATGCCCAAATGCTTTTCCTTTTTAGCTAGAAGTTGTGAATCATTTACACCCACCTGTTGTCTTTATCTGCCCAAAGTTTCCATAGTGTTTTAGTTATTAGTATCTTGCTTATTTTATAGCTAGTCCACCTAGTTGTTTAGGTTGGCATATTAAGGACTATTTGATGCTTGATTTCTTTTCGAGGAGTTAATACCATTCTATATGAAGATTCTAATAAACTTATCAATCTCCTTAATAACTCCTTTCGAAATAGCAAAATGTGAGATACAGTTTGTGTACAAGCTGTATAGAACATATACGGTGTTGGATGTTGGGCAAACTTTACAATTTATATTCTTTAAATACCGCAATGCATGGGTCAATCTCATACAGAAGGTGAACTAATCTAAACCTAGGTTATTTAAGGCTAAGAAAATTAATAAAATGAAAAAAATTGCACAAAAAAGTAAATACGAGAAAGTGATTATCAAGAAATTAATTCGCAAGTTTAACACAAAAAGAAATTGAAATCGAGAAACACAAACGTCACAATGGAAATTAACTAAGAAGAGTTACCAAATTAAGAAAGAGGAGATTTTTCCAACCACAACTCTAATTAGATCTTAAGCCTCTAATAGCAAGTTTAACACAAAAAGAAATTGAAATCGAGCAACATAAACATCACAATGGAAACTAACTAAGAAGAGTTACTGAATTATGAGAGAGGCGATTTTCTGAATCATCAATGCTAATCTAGTCATTTATGTGTTATTATGGTGTTGGTTCTAGACAATTGTAACGTGAATTACTTTCTCTCAAGTTATAATTATTGAATCTTAAATCATAAACCCTAATTGAATTATGGAATTTGCAATATCTCAATTATCAAAAGACCCAAAACTTTAATTATATCTTAAGCCCTCTAATAAACTACCGGGTCTCACAAGAGATCTCTCTCTGCATAATAATCGATACGATTTATCACATCGTCTATTTGATCGCTTAACTCTCATTAATCCAACCCAATCATTTTTATTTAGTTCAACCTCTCGGTTTATTACCGAAATATGCAAGTTTCACAATTAATCATAACACCCAATCAAAATAACATAAAATGACTATATTAACATTGAATCAAGGAAAAGTTAGAACATTATCAACAATCCAAGATTCATCATTATCTCATACATTAATTAAATGGAAATAAAGATGGAAAGGAGAAAGAATTTGGATCGGACAATTTGGGAAGGCAGCAGTGTCAGAAGACCCGCTTCCTTTCTCCTCTTCTCTCTGTTCTTCTTCACTCCCTTGAAGCCTTCCCAAAATGGCAGAAGTGGAGGCTCCCTTTTCTGTCTCTTCTTTTTCTTTTTATAGTATTTTCTAATTAGGACAACTCTATGGCTTTTCCCGTGCTCCAAAGGTCTGAAATGTCCTCGAAAAATGAAGTTCGAAAGGTTGGGGTACGCTATCTTTCGCGTAGGCCATAATCGTGGTACTATGTTTCCCTACATCTGCTTCTGTCATGATTGGCCACGATGGTGGGTCTCAGTTCAGCTCTGGATCTTCTGCAAATCTTTGTTCTTCTATATTTGCCTTGAAGCACTAGCAAACACGGCACGACACCTCAAAAACATAAACTTGAAGCTCAAACACGTGCTCTAACCCGCAAGACTCTCAAGACAACAATATCTAACTAACTAAGATAATTCTAACCTAAACATATACTAATCGATTAAATTTAACCACTAAACACATCCTAAACTACCCATAAAACATGTTACAATCTATGACTATCATATGGCTAGATGAAGTTCTACTCCATATGATAAGGCTCTATTGCACGAAACCTATAATTTCTTTGTAATGGAGTTGATTAAAGAATTGCATTTAGTAAATTCATTGAGGATGTAATCAAAGTTTGATCAGCTCCACATAACATAGGAAGATCATCAGCATATAGGAGGTGTGAGAGCTTAAGTTTTCCACATCTATAATGATACTTTAAAGAGGGATCTCAACTTAATTGAAGAGTTGTAATTTGAGAGAACACTTATATGGAGATTGCAAATAGGCAGGGTGATAAATGGTAACATTGTCTGATTCCCTAAGTAGCTTTAAAGTTTCTAGTGGGGTCTCCATTCACTATAACAACATAAGACACTTGTTAAGTCAAAATGACTTTATGATTAATAAGTTTTGATGACAAACAAAAAGCAGACGAATGAAAAGCAGACGATAGCTAAACAAGAAAAGCAGACGGAAGGAAGCTAAGCAAAAGCAGACGAAAGCGAAAGTAGACGCAACAAAGTAGACGCTAGAAAGCAGACGCAAGAAAACAGACGATAAAAAGTAGACGGAAGCATCAGTCTGAGTTAGTTATAGGACTCAAATGAATAACCGTTTCTTTAAAGACTCAAGAAGCAGTTATCAAGAAGTAGCTGGAGACGGAGGCTATAAATAAGAGTCGAAGTCGAAGATTGACAAGAGACAGAGATTATTAAAAAGTCTAGCAATTATTGCGAGGAATTTCCGTGCGAAAATACTGAGCGTTATCTCTTACTATAACAAGCTCGAAACATTGTTAGTCTGATAGTGATACA
>JANKYE010709106.1:0-10472 GCA_032467995.1 Erythroxylum dillonii | reverse complement strand
TATTACTTCACAAATTTGACATATAAACAATTACCACAATTAATATAAGAAAAAGAACGTTTAATTATCATATAAATATAATTATATAAAGCTAAGAATAATACAAAAGTACTTAAATATTACACCTTATATCATATAATAAAGAATAATTACATCAAAACATCATATATTGAGAATAATATAGGTCCATGACTCCATAAACATTACAACAAAAGTTTGTGTCATGGAACATAATAAAGTAAAAGTAAAAGCTAAAACAAAAAAAAACTTACAATTAAAAGTTTTAAATTTATACTGGATATAAAGAAATTTAACATGCATGTCAAATACAAGTGAAATTAAAAAAAAGAAAAATAAAAACCTAAAAATTTATTCAATGGAATATAAAAATGAAAAACTAGAACTTTATTCAATGGAATATCCACTAAAATTGCACTGACTCCAATTTTTTTTATATAAAATACTCATCATTAATAGGAGTCTTATTATTACTATTATTCAAATTTGTTGCATCAAATGACATATTAATACTTGGTCATTCAAGATTATCTTCTAAGTCACTCTCATATCTGAAACTTAGTTTCTCATAAACTTAATTCGCTAAAAAATCAATATGGTCAAGGTAAATTAAATCTATTCTCATAAACTTAATCCGCTTAAAGATCAATATGGTCAAGGTAAATTAAATCTATAGAATTACTTGTTCTATTAAGAGTCTTAGTAAACAAATAAAATTAAATTATTAATAAATTACAAGAAATTATATTCAACTTAACAACTATAATAACATACCTTCATCAAAACTTTAAGTTGTATCAAATGAAGACCAAATTATTTAATCTTTTGTATTCCAATCTATTTCTTTTTTTAGAATGGATGAATTTAAATGTGCTCAAACTTCTTTGACACCCTGTTACACTTACACATTGACTTAGAATTCAAATTGCAAACCTTTTCAATTTTGGAATAATACTTTCGAATGGGTCCCATTAAGCAACTATAAGACAACAAAATTAACCTTATAAACAAAATAATGCAATGATTAATTTTAAACAAGTAACAAAAGTTAAGAAATATACACATGGCTTAAGTTTGTCTCTTTACTGAATTGCAATAAGCATTCCTAAATCGCCACACACATCCTTGTATGCCTCTATTTGTGAGCTAAAAAGATCTTACATGATTTTTATATGCAACAATTATTATGATAGTTAGTATCATTTTCCTTTTAACTTTAGCTTTCTTTGCAAATTATTGTCTAAAATAGATACTAAAATTCAAAAATGTCCCAGCAGCAAACAACGAAGAATAATTTTTTTTTTCATCTTTCATTAATAACTGAAAGATAAGGTCTATCCAAAGCAGACCTATTTTAGATTAAGCTTGACGCTTCCTTCGCCCTCTCCATGTCTTTATAAAAATATCCCATTACTCCCTTTTTATCCCTATTAGTTAGACAAAGTACTCTTACCAAAGGCTCACAAATTCGGATGACAATTTGATATTAAGACCAAAATTCAAAATATTCAAGTATAATTTTGGAAACCTCCATACCAGTATTAGAATTAACATCTCCTATATTTTTCAACACTAAATTAATGCAATATGTAGCAAAATAAGTCTAATAAAAAGAATTATATATGTTTTGTAACCTTTTTCTAGCTGCTTTAAAAGTATAATTATTGTCAATGATGAATTATATAATGTTTTTAGGTGCAACTTCATTTACAACTTCATCAAATATCTAAAATATAGTATCAACATTTATAACAAGTTTAGATGTATTAATAAACATTAAAAACATTGTTTCCTTAGTAGAATAAATAAAAATCGATAATAGGTTCATGTTTTCTACTTGTCTAACCATCACACATGATTGAACACCCATGAGTTGCTTAGGTCATTCTTATTTCATCCAAATAACTTTTTTCATAAACAGAGTTGCTCAGAAGATTACCTTTATAGTTATCAATTGAAGGAGCTTTATATTCTAGATCGTAAGAGGTAATAACATCCATCACAGGCTAGCAATAATAAGAATGAACAATATTGAATGATACACATATATCATACTACCATTTAGCTATTGTCATTTCTATATTATGAGCTGCTTCTTTAGATTGTAAGGAACTATGAATTGAAGCTTGAGCCCTAGGAGTTGTTTATAATGCAAAAAAGTTATATAACTATCTTCTTTTCTTGCTCACATCAAATGTAACAATCTTTTTTTAGGGGGTAGGAATATCTTCAACATTCCTAATATCATCTTAACCATGCTAGAAAGAACTTCGATTAGCAATTTTGTAGTTTAGTCTTTGCTATCTATTTTCTTATTTTTTGATGTTCTTCAAGCAAAATTTTTGTCTATCATTTCACTTCATAACTAACTTTTTTACAAGGCTCCGCTTCATGTTTAATCCCCGTTTTATACTTCTTTAATATAAAATGTATCCCACCTTTTAGGCGTTTGTTGCAATATAAACAAATAGTATGGTTCTTCATACTAGGAACTAATCTAACATGAGCTAAAGCTACATCAGCGAATCTTCCTAAAGAGTTTGAATTTTTAGGAGTACTTGAACTTTTCTCCATTTATCTATAAAAATAAATAAAAACATATTTCATTTAAATTAATAACTTCACGTTATGTTGAGTACTGAATTACTCTCATAAATCAAGGCATATCATAAAAGCCATTATCATTTAATCATGGAGAAATCTAATTAACTCAGGTTAAATATAATAAATGAGATATTAAATTACTTAGAGTCTTTCTTTTCAATTCCTATAGACCATTTCTTACTATATATTTGATTACCCATAAGATAGGATAATGAATGTGCATTTGTAAGTTTGCTATCATGTTGGAAATATTCCTTTTCAAAGTTTAATTTTATGTATTTGCAATATTATTTTCTAATGACATCAATATAGAAATACAAGCATTTTATTTTATTTTTACTTAGTTACATATATTCAATGATTTAATCATGTATTAAATCTCATGTTTAAATGATTTAATCATATATTAAATACTTTGTGTATAAAAATAATAATTTCTGAAATTTATGTTTCATATAAATCAATTGACAATTTAACAATTCAAAGAACTAAATTTTGATCTCATTTTTATAATTGTTAGAATTAAAAGTAACCTAAAATCAAATAAATAAGATTTCAGATAGTTATAAAGCCATTCATGAAAATATTCAATAGCAAGCATATAAATTGAGTAACACAATTTATTTCATAATTTTCCCATAAATTCAGCTTAATATTCCCTTATAAAACAACAAAAAACTGCATACATAATTTCTACTTTATAGTTTATAACATCACTGAATCAAGTCTCAAAGTTAACACAAAGCAACACCAAAACCATAACTTTAGCTACAATGAGAGAAGATGAAGAAGAAGCAGCATGCGATAAGGAGCAGACGAAGGAGGGGCAACCAACAATGTGTGAAGGAAAGCAGACAAGAAAAGTAGATAGAGAGGGAGGTCGTGGGTCAACTGGTAAGAGTGAAAATTGAGGTAGAGGCAAGGGGCAAGCACCAAGTGGTCAGATTAGGGGGTAAAAAGTAATGATTTAGGGTTTTTTTATTAAGTCCTAATGTTTACAAAACTTGAAAATTTATCCAATATTTTGTTTGTACTTTTTATATGACTATTACTAAGTGGTAACCAATATCAACTAATACTTGAAATTCATATAGCACTAATAAAGTGTGTACTATTCTTTGATCAGTAATAGTTGATACTGAGAAGATCTTATCTTGCTATATTATTTGATACTATTTCCTTTGTTTTAGATTTATTTTGGTGTTTAAATATGAAAATTAGTGTCTTTTAGAAGATGAAAAGTAGAGATTGCATCAAATTGAGACTCTATTGGTAATAATTACAAAATTTGGATAAAGTGAAGAGATTGCTGTAATGGATAAGGCTGATCACTTGAAGCGTTGGAGTTTAACTAGGGAACATCTTCTTATTCCTATCATATAGGAGTTTTGAATTTAAATCTGTTTTAGATAGACATCTTTAAAAGTTAGAATTAAATTAGGATTAGATCAAAAAACTTTATAAAAGGGACGTTTCTCACAATAGAATAAGGTTCTCTCTTTTTTATGTTTTTTGGAATTCTTTATCTTTCTTCTATTTTTATTATTGGAGCAAAAGCTATGTATGGCTAAACTCCGTTATTCTGATTCAAAAGGATTCGATATTCTAGTTTTAACTTTGTAAGGTTTTGTGTTCTAAACCTTTTATTCACGTTTTAATTCAAGTATTTCTTATTTTAAGTTTATATATTTCATGAATGATTAATATTTGATTAATCTGAGAATTTAATTTACTATTGCTGATTATATCGCTATCCATGAATTCAGTGATTCATAATTTTCATGAAAGATTGACACAAGTAGTAAGTAGGTTATTTATGAAATTGTATATTCAACTTATGATAAATAAGAAAACTAAATTGAATAATTGTAGTTATCTCGATTATTTAATTTAGGGTTAGTGTTTTTCACTAAGCTTATTGCTATCATTTATTTGATATGAAATGTTATCACCTAGTCAATGAATAATAAGTTTTGGTTTGAATGCTAGGCTTGAATCAATAAATTTAGGAAGTTTTGAGACATATTGCGGCTATCCCAATATGTTTCAGACTGCTATCCCAATATGTTTCAGACTAACCGCTTGAATTGTGAAAATATTCTTTTTAAACCAATGATTAATGTTACAATTATATAAGATCTTTCCCTTGGATCAGAGTTTGGTAATCTTGACTTTCTCATTTTAAAATTCAATTGATTTAATTTGTTTTCGTATTAATTTTAGTAAATAACTTATTTAATCAAACCCCTCCCTCAATTTAATTTTATTGCTTTGAAATTAAGAAACTAATGTTTAGTTCTCTAAGGATTCGACCTGGTTTTAAAACTACAAAAAAAATTTGAAGAATTAGAATTATTTTGGGGGCTTCGACAACCCAACCAAATATTGTTGGGAAATTGGAACGAGATCTGATTCCAATCGCAGCAGAATGCTTACAAAACTTTTTCATACTTTGATTTCCCAAAAATTAAGATCAAAATAATTTTATAAAATAATTAAAACATAATCATAACAAAGCATGAATCATAATTTGTACCTTATTCTAAAGCTTAATCTTTATCTTGTCGTATCTCTAAAACCGTTTTTGAAACCGGTTTGTCTCAACCATCGTGGTTGCACAAGTGTCTGACCTCTAACAGTATCCACATAATGGGTTAAGACAACTTTGTAACTCTTACAAAGAAGGTTAAGCAAGAAGTGCTAATTCCACAGAGCTTAAACCTATTTATAATAAGTTTTGGACATTTTAGTAATTTAATTGAAATTAAATTCTAATTTCAATTAAAATTATAAGTAATTCTAATTAGATACCGCTTATGCACAAATTAGATTCAATATCTTATATTGATCCTTATTTATTAAATATCTCATATTTAATCATAAAGTATATCCTTTACGATCAAGTTCAACTTGATTAAAATAACTTTGCTTTCTTCAACTCATTCTTTATATGAGACCCATTAAGTTCCTAAACATGTTGGCAATGATTGCAAATTATAATTCTAATTATAATTAAAACTCCCTTTAATTTATCTTTAATTCTCTAATTAGAAAATTTATAATCATAAATCAAGATTGACGTCTAGCAACGCGTTATGACCACCTAAATATTTAGGAATGTCAAAATAGTTTTGACTAACATTTCTGTGCTTGATTTTTTCGTATAATTCAATATTTTGATTAGACATAGAGTATAAAATTAATGTCTACCATATTTTTAATTCAATCATATTAGTTCTTTGTTATTAGCTATTGATTCAAACAATAACATTTATAAACTATTTATAAAGTATGATTCCACCTTGGCGAAAAATTTCCTGAATCAATATTTGTCAAGAACAATGAAACATTCTCTCTAATTAGTTTAGGGTGATGAATCATATCTTGATCATACAACTACCTCTATATAGTTCATGTTATATCCAATAACTATCGATTAAATGATCCATGATTAAATAGATTATAAGTAGTATCAAAATATAGCAATCCTATATAAGATAACTTTGGTGACCTCAAGTCAAAGAATCACTTATACAATTATCACAATAAGAATTCCATAGACATATAAGTGATGTTCCAAATAGATTTCTCATGTCGTGTCTATTCAGTGAATTTGTTTTCTTACAAGCACCCCACGTTTGTTTAAGTATCTCTATACTTTAGCCTATGAGATCGACTACTTCCTTCGTAAAGAAATACATAACATGTTCTTAGGAATGTCAGACTCATCCTGGCCTACTCGACCTCGAACTGGGTGGCCTGACCCATCCTTAGTTTTTTTTTTAAATTACAAAACAAGGTCATGTTTTTCATTCTAGTCGAGCTATAAGTTAGGCCGGGTCGACTCGTGCTCTGCCCAACCTTAGCCTGTGGCTTAGTTGGGTCGAACCCGTGACCTAGCATGTTCAGGTCAAAATTGACATCTCCTTGTGTGTTAATCTTTTTACATTCTATTATTGACTAGGAACTATTTATGGATAATAATAAATGCAATATGAATTTCTTAATTATAATCTCATTATAATTGTATTTGCAATGTATAATCATCCCGTGAACTTTATCGTGTATATATATATATACACATAATAAAAAATACTTTTAAATTATATTTTCACTAAATTACAACCGAATTAATTAATGGCAGAATATAAACTGACAGGTACGGTAAAAAGGAATACAAAATTCCTTTACTTGGTTTAAAGTTGAAATGATAGTATGATACGTGTAGTATATTCAGTACCCCATAACATTGTAGACTTAAAAAAGAAAGGGAAAAAAGATCTTCACCATGCCGATTGGATATTTGCAGTTAATAACCAAAATCGGTCACACCTTTTCAAAACAAAGAAATTTGCTTGAGTAATCTGTCAAATCATATACCATAAACTGCCACCAACTTGGCAATGATTGGGAGTGCATGTGGAGAATGGCCTAGTAGACAAGCTCACGGTACAGTGTGTACAAATATACTCTAATTTAATTTAAAATTTAATAAAATATTTAAAGATTCAATAATTCAAATTTTTACTACTTAAAATGATGATATTACAATTTACAAATTTTATAAGTTTAAATAATATTAATTTATAATATTTTAAATTTAATTATGTTCAACTTAGATGATTTAAAGATGACAATGTTTGTTGTATGCAAAAAAAAAAAAAGATGACAATGTTTGTTCGATAAAATTTGATCAAAAGTTACCAGATTTGGTTTAAATTGATTGGGCTTTATATTTTGATGCAAATTTTCAATCATGTCAAATAAAACATTGTTGTTTTTTAGTAAAATAATATCATTTTTAAATTTTAAATAAAACATTAATCTATGTTTCGCTCAAACTCGATCAAGCGTAAACTTCAAATGTGAGTTTTTGTCAACATAAATATCTCTCCCACTGAAATGTGGCTGTTGTTGTATTGCTTGTAGTGCCTGGTGTTGTACATGCAGGAACTGGGTATGCGCTACTGTCGCCTGTGACTTGTGTTATGCCTCCTGTACTTTGTATGGGAATGCTCCATGACATATTATTTTCATTGTGTATGATACAATCGAGAGGTGAAGTACTCATCTTTCTGCCTTTTTTTGTGCCCAATTGAAATGCTCATTTATTCCAGAGTTAGTGTAAATTTGCTCATCCCGAGTAGAAACATATACTAACGCAAACTCTGAATAGCTTCAAAATCCAAGTTTCCTAATGACACAATACTATACTAAAAGATGGGAAGAAATTAAATGGAAAACGTACAAGCACATCTAGTTTAACTCTTGACGGATTTGGAGAGCGAAATTAGTCCTATTTTTCATATATTTCTTACAAGCCTTGCTGCTATGAGCTATCTATCACTGGATTGTATACCAGAATTTTAAAGAGACAAAAAAAAAAAAAAAAGACTTCTTTGAAAGCTTTAGCAAATGGACCTATTGACTTGCAAGAAGTGCGAACATTCCCTTGGACTCCAACATGGTCCAATGCCAAAGTCCACAACAGTACTACGAGAAGGAAATAGAATATGTTAAGATATATGTTATATATCTTTTATTTAATTTTGGCATTATTTATTAATTGGACATATAAGATATTAATTAGATAATGATTTGGTTCAAAAGCTATATGGATAATCTTGTAGTTGTGATAAAATCCTATCTTAGATTGAAGTCTATTATCATGTTAGTAATTGAATTGTGTTTTGGGTGGATTTGTGGATTTTATGGATAGAAGAAAACAAAGTGACTTGGAGTTTTTTTTTGGTTGTGTGGCTGAAATGGAGTTATCCCTGTTTTGGGTGATGTGCACGACTTTTATTTGGAGTTGAAATTAATCTCATGTGATTGGAAAAGCAAGTGAAGTGAATATCGTCTATATCTCTTGTCAATAGAAGAAGTCTATTGCTTATATATGTGTTGAAGCCACGTGTGTGTGTGTCAGATAAACTTGGTAGGTTGTTGAACAAGTGTTGCTACTATGTGCATTAAATGAAGTTTTAGAGAACGCAGTCGGTGGGAACATAGAATAATAAGCTCACGTTTGTTTGGGTGTTCTAGTCTTCATATGTCCACTGTGGGTCTTGAAATTATTAGATGATTGGGCGTTAAAGTGAACATGGAGTGGGGCTTTTAAGAATAAGGAGAGTAGTTTTTTTTTTTGGCTAATGAAAAACGTATATGTGGAGGGTGATTTTTCTACGCATATGGTCTGGTCTTTTGCGTGAACAACATATTGTGAAGGTGTTAATTGGCTGCTGCTCTGTTTTGGGTTTTATCTTCTGTTTGAGCTAGTTGCGTGGGTCTTCTCAGGGCAGTATTGTTTCACTGGTGTTATCTCTAACAAGCAGTCCAGGTGTTATGCGTAGCTATTGATCTTGCTGGCTCTTTCAAGTTGATTGATGATTGCAGCAGGAATAAAATTTTGTCACAGATGAGTGCATATTTTGTTGGTGCAGTAACTTGGCTTTTTGGTGAAGAGTTTCAGATCTGAAAGTATTGTGTTCTTGTTTTATTTGGTTTTGCTTTTTAGTAAAAATAGTTAGAAAAATCTACTGACGAGGTTAGTACGAGGCGGTCGTATTATTGGATGTAAAATTCTTTCACAGGAAATGAGGTTGAGTGATAGTATCAAGGTTTGAGTGGTGTCGGCTCAGTAAAGCCTTGAGTAAAACTATTGTACTTCTGTGAAAGTGATTAAGCTAAGTGAGGGCCCCGCAGACGTAGGCAAGGTGTGCCGAACTGCGTTATCAAATTTCTGGTGTTGATTTATTTTTGGTTCTTTTAATTTTCCTGATTTTATTTGTTTGCTAGGAACAAATCAAAAAATTTGAGAAACTATCTACACCTACGATTTTTCAATTGGTATCAAAACGAGATCACCGATTCAGAACTTTGTAGCAAGTTGGTGCAAATCCTAGATTCACAAACATGGCTATGAGAGAAGGTGCATCAATTACCAAACCACCACTATTGGATGGATCAAATTATCCATCATGGAAATTCTAGATGAAATTCTTTATTCAAGCTCAGAGCACGAGAGCCTAGTGATTGATCCAAGTTTATATTATTAATTAGCTGCATTTTCATAACTGTTAATGCACTTTTTAACTCCTAATTGTGACTTTTGTGCTTAAATTAGTTCCTTATAGTGAGCCCTTATTATTCATAATTTGTTAGTGAAATTGTTACAAATTGATATTAATTGCATTATAATTTTTCCAAGGATAATTGATGCTGCAAATTGTTGATTTAATTGTAGGAACACAAAAGGAGTCAACCACGCCAAGAAGTCAACAAATCGTGAGCCTTCCAGTACGTCGCGACGAATCCAACAGAACAAACCAAGCACGTCGCGACGTATGTCAATTTCTAAGTCGCGGCGCATCAACGGACAACTGCACATCGCAACGTCAACAAATCCACACACGTCGCGGTGAGCAAGCAAGAGTCGCACGTCACGACGTCCATTAATTGTCTCGTCGCGACGTGTAGACAGAAACCTGAACTCTAAATGAAAATTTCCCTCACTGTATTGACCCGGCCCGTATCCATCATGTATAAATTTGCCGAATTAGGTCAATAAAAGGGAGTCGGCTACACAGATACAGACACATCACATTTGGAGACCTAGAGACGATTCGAACACTCCATCATCGTCATTTCCACCGCGACCATCATCCACCGTCGACCACTTCATCATCATCTACGCGTCATCATCTACATTACAGGATCATCTTCACCATGGATGCCGTCGGAGTTACAACAGTGTTGAGGACTATGACCGATATGCTTGGCTAGGCACTCCGACCTCTTGAAGATGTAGCAATGACTTGAGTTCACCGTGGGCTTCAAAGGGGAGTAAC
>JANKYE010709052.1:0-10475 GCA_032467995.1 Erythroxylum dillonii | reverse complement strand
TTTGTTTCATTATCATTAAATATCGTTTGAGAAAATCCTCTGTCGAGGTTAGTATGAGGTGGTTGTACTATTGAGTGTGAAATTCTTTTACGGAAAGTGAGGTTGAGAGATAGTATCAATGGTTGAGTAGTGTCGGCTCAGTAAAGCCCAATCTATTGTACTTCGGTGAAAGTTATTAAGCTAGGTGAGGGCCTCGTAAACATAAGCAAGGTGTGCCGAGCTACGTTATCAAATTTCTGGTGTTATTTTGTTCATGCCAAAGAATTTTACGGAAAGTTTACGAAATAGTTAACACTTTCGATTTTTCAATACTTAATCACCTTCATTGATGATTTTACATTAAAAAAACATGGGTTAATTTTTTGCAAGAAAAAACAGAAGCTTTTAGTGCATTTAAAAGCTTCAAGGCACATGTTGAAAATGAAACAGGAAAAACCATTAAGTCTCTTCGATTAGATCATGGTGGAAAATATTGCTCCAATGAATTTGACAAATTTTGTGATGATCATGGCATTTGATAGGAGCTCACAACTGCATATACACTACAACAAAGTGGTGTACCAGAGAGGAATAATAGGATTATCCTTAATATGGTGCGAATCTTGTTAGCAAAAGGGAGAATTACAAAATGTTTTTGGCCGGAAGCTATAAACTGGAGTATCCATAATCTAAACAGAAGTCCAACCTTTGTAGATCCAAATATGATACCAAAAGAAGCTTGGAGTGGGAGGAAACTAGTTGTTAATCGTTTTAGAATTTTTGATTGCGTTGCTTATACTCGTGTTCCTCATGCAATAAGAAAGAAACCTGATAATAAGGGGGAAAAGTTTGTCTTTCTCGGTGTAAGTGAAGCATCTAAAGTATATAAACTATTCAATCCATTAACAAAGTATGAAAGAACCATAGGGGTGTATTAATTTCACAAACTCTTTAAATTACTGCAGTCGTTTCTAGCACAATAAAAAATCAGAAGAATTAAAATGCAACAAAATAAATTAACACCAATATTTGTTAAAACAGTTCGGCACACCTTGCCTACATCTGCGGAGCCCTCACCTATATTATCACTTTTATCAAAGGACAACTATAGTTTTACACAAGGCTTTAATAAGCCAACACCACTTAACCCTTGACACTACCACTCATTCTCACTACCCGTGAAAGTGATTCACACCAAATAACACGACCGACTCGTGTTAACCTTAACAGATGATTTTTCTCAATAATCTTTTAAAGCAAGAACAATGAATAAATTACTTAAGTAATTAAACAAACAATTCACCACTCAGGTAGACATTTGAGAAAGAGACAAAGAACAATGTTCTTCACAACCAAGACATCATGCGCAGCTGAATAGTCACGTAGGTATCATCACTCGATCTACCCATTCACCATCGATAAGAACACACCAAAAACATAGACCAAGAGACACTCACAAGTCTTCCTCAGTTTAACCCCCAACAAATGAAATAAATATCAGGTTCACCTTTAATATATTCACTTACCATAACCAAAAAACTAAAGGATTAATGAATGACTCATGTATGTGTGTAGAAAAAGTCAGATCATGCACAACCCATCAGTTAAACTACCAGCCAAAACCTTCACCAAGTAAATAGCGCTTCAAGTGCAAGATTTGGGTCATGCAAGTATAAACATACCTTTAGCTATCTTGAATTTTCTTCACACCTGGTAATATCACACACAAGCCTCCCCTAATGCTGCAAAATATTCAGATAAAAAACAACAAACTTTTCTTCTTCCTTTCACCATCAAAATTCACCAAAAAAAAACCTCACCAAATCACTCAAGTATTTTCGGCAAAAACAAAGACAGTACCCAATGACCCACACATTAAGACCAACATTAGAGAAATTCACGTCAACATCCACCAAGAAAAAGAATCACCTGATAACTCACATATCTCCCTCAAAGAATAGAGTCACACAGAAGTAAAAATTCAAGACTTAGAAACCCTTACACCACGATCACAGACTTCATCATGCATTATCCATATCTAAAAAAGAAACGTGATTCACTTCAATCTTCATTCAAGATAGACTTCTATTTGTGCAACAACACTTATTCAAGAATCCAATTTTATAAGAATTCTTGATTTATATTTTTAATCATTATCTAAATATCCAATAATCAAGAATGCCAAAATTAAAATAATAAGACATAGTGAATATCCTAACAATCTCCTTCTTTTTGGCATTTTTGTTACAAACTGAAACTTCCATTGGATCATATAATCAAATATATAAAAGTATTGAAGTTACAATACTCTCCCTCAATCCAAGGTCCACATAGATGAAAATAACCAACATTCACAAGTAGTTCAAAATAGCCAAGTACAAACCCAAATTCAAGTCATCTCCCCCTTTAGGACAAGGATGCCAAAAAGAAAAATCAAGGAGCATCAGAGGATCGAAGAACCCGCTGCTTCAGTTAACGAAATGCATCAATACCCACTTGAAAAAACACCTTCAATCCTCTCAATTTTAATGAACAAAGTTACATGAGGATTGACAGAGGAGGTTCCTAAGGCATTTGAAGGACTAGGTGTAGTGGATAGAAAATTGACAACCCGTGGTTGCTTGAAAATTCTAGCAGATATGTTCATTAAGGTGACTGGTTCAAGTGCACTTGTCTCCAACCGAGGAACACCATTTGCATATAAAAATTAAGAAATTAAGCAAGGAAAGTAAAGTAGAGAATATGACTTACCTCCAAAAGCTAACATAGCTTCAATTATGAGTTGCCCTAAATTAAAGTTCACCCCAATACCGATGGCACATAGCAGTTTAACTTGTGCTAGGTAAACAGAGATAGCATGTGTACTAGGTATCCAGTTAGCTAAAACCAACTTATACAACACAAAATACTTTTGAGTCAATATGGATGAGTGTAGCCCTGTACTAGATGGCCAAACAGATAACTTTATGCCAATTAATACGGTAGCTATTTGATCATTAGAAACAGTCCAGTTATCATTATAAATTTGATCCCCAATTAGACAATCAAATCTCATGAAAATATTCAATATGTCAACATCAAATTGTATTGCAACATGTCAACATCAAATTGTATCGCACTATCCTAGACATATACCAATTTATAACTCATAGCAGTATCAGATGATAAGTCACCAGGCATATTGCAATATAATTCTTTTACCAATTCAATATCGTAATGTTCAGGAAGTAATGCAGCTTGTAGTAATGTTCTCTCAGATAGTAAAATATCCAGTTGGTGTTGTTGAAATTCATTTACGTTAATAAGGTGATCCAGAACTAACCCGATGTCAGTGAATGTCTCCTATTTTTGCTCAACTTCAAGTGAATAGAATTTGAATAAAACTATTGTTTCTACTGTCAACCGAGCAGATGGAACTCGCCAAGGTGGGTAGACTATTTTCCTAGCTCGCTATTTTGTTCCTTTTTTAGGGCCCGAAGGAGGAGCAGTCGGTGGAGAAGCAGCAATAGGAACCTTGTCAGAATTAGATGACAAGTCTTCGATCATTGAACGCAACACCTGCATGGCGTCATTACCCAAGCCCGGAAGCTTTCCTTCCAAGTGTTGGGCATAGCAGCAAAAGGGTGGAACAACATGTGGGAGCAATAGTCAATTTTTCCATACTTGAGGAGAGGGATTTTTCTTTGTTCTTGCCCATATTATTACTAAATAGTAGAGACCCAAACAAATCAATAAATGGAGCTACCATGGAGTGAAAAGGAGAAGTACCATGGAGAGAAGAGATGTGTCTTCAATGGAGTTTCAAAAATCCCACACAGATGCTAATTCCACAATGGAGAAGCCTTCAATGCAATCATGTGGGTGCTTGGGAGCTTAAGAGTCGACAGAGATGAGAAGGGGATGAAGGGCACAGGCGATGGCAGGAAGAGGACCTAGGGATTTTTAATCCCTTTGGATGAAAACGCAACATTTCGTTTTTCCCTTTTTTTGATTTTTTGGTTTTTTTAAAGAAATGATACATCAATAATGTAAAACACAAAGTCCTAAAACCCCTCGAAGAAGTTCAAACCTGACTGCGTCAAGAGGTTTCGTAAAGATATCAGCCAATTGCTTTTCCGTAAACACATATGACAGGGTGGGTACTTTGTTCTCCACAAGCTCTCGAATCAAATGATACTTCAAATCAATGTGCTTCGTTCGTGAATGCCGAACCAGATTCTTCAAGATATCTATACCACTCTTGTTAACATATAGGATTGTTAGTACATCCTGATCAATTCCATAATCTTCTAACATCTTTTTCATCTAAAGAAATTGTGAACAACAACTTCTTGCAATAATATATTCTGCTTTTACAGTTGACAATGAAATTGAATTATGCTTTTTATTGTACTAGGAAATCTTATTGTGACCAAAAAAGAAACAACCTCCTGAAGTGCTTTTTCTATCATCTATATTTCTAGCCTAATCCACATCATTGTACCCAGCTAGACCAGACGTTGACTCACATGTATACCAAATTCCAAATTCAGATATACCACTTATATATCTGATGATCCTCTTTATTGCTATTAGGTGTATATCTTTTGGATTGGCGTGGTAGTAAGCACAAACTCTGACACTATAAAATATATGTGGTCTACTTGTTGTTAAATACAATAGACTCCCAATAATGCTCTGATAAAGTCTGACATCAACATTTTTTCCATTATAATCTTTACTTAGCTTTGTAGAAACAGTTATAAGTGTTCTCGCATGTCTAGCATTCTCAAGTCTTATTAAGTTCTTCGCATATTTGGTTTGAGACACAAAGATACCATTTTTCACTTGTTTTACTTGCAAACCCAAAAGAAGTTCAACTCACCTACCATACTCATTTTAAATTCATGTGTCATTAACTTAACAAAGTCATCTACCATCTTAGAATGAGTGGAACCAAAAACAATATCATTAACATAAATTTAAGCAATCATCAACTTGAATATAATTTTCTTTATAAATAGAGTTTTGTCAACACTAACTCATTCATAGCCTTTCTTGATGAGATATTGTGTGAGTCTTTCATACCAAGCCTTTGGTACTTGTTTAAGATCGTAAAGTTCTTTCTTTAACTTAAACACATAATTTGCATGAACTGAATCAATAAATCCTTTTGGTTGTTCAACATATACCTCTTCCTATTTAACCCCATTAAAAAAGGCACTCTTCATGTCCATCTGATAAAGCTTAAAGCCCTTCACACATGCTATACCCAACAATCGTCTGATAGAATCAAGTCGAGCTACTAGTGCAAAGGTGTTGTCAAAATCTATTCCCTCAATTTGAGAATATCCTTGAGCTACTAACCTTGCTTAATTTCTAGTTACATTGCCTTTTTTGTCTGTTTTATTGCGAAATACCCATTTCATTCCAATTACATTCACATTCGATGGTCTTGGCACCAATTCCAATGCATAATTTTGTGCAAATTGCGTCAATTCTTCTTGTATAGCTGCTGTCTAGAACTCATTTTGTAGAGCTTCTTTAACATTTTTAGGTTCAACTGAAGAGGTGTAGTATAAATATGCTGCAGGTTCTCGGTAATCAACTCTTTTTCTTTCTTTATTTTTCTACTTTCACTGACATCACCAATAACATTTTCTACTGGATGACTTATTTTGATTGGTGATGGAAGATCCCAATTTAGATCAGTTTCTCTCAAGTTTTGACTATTTAATGGCAATATTTCCGCATTAAGTGTCTTGGCAGATCACTCATTCGAAGTACCTATCAATTCTTCAATTTGCGCGGTTACTTCCTCAACAGTAACTAACTGCAGATCTGGGCAATTTTTGGTTGTAGTTTCATTGCTTGTTTAAGCTGGTTCACAAGACCGGTTTTGCATGTTTTCCTTTGCCCCTGTAGCATGCACTTGAGATACATCATCTATCACCGCATTTACAGATTCTAACGCTTTCTTGGTTCTTTAATTAAACACTCGATATATT
Organism: Erythroxylum dillonii; assembly: GCA_032467995.1. Lineage (NCBI taxonomy): Eukaryota > Viridiplantae > Streptophyta > Magnoliopsida > Malpighiales > Erythroxylaceae > Erythroxylum > Erythroxylum dillonii. Next base: position 4,509 of record JANKYE010709052.1, on the reverse strand, counting down.
TTGCTATGAGTTGAATAACCAGTAGAGATCCGTTCATCGCTTTTGCTCTAGAATTTTTTGAGTTATTTTTAATCTCTAAGAATGTAGCATTTACTGCCAAATATATGAAAGTAACTCACATCTGGTTTCTTTCCTTTCTAAAGTCATAAGATGTCTTGTTCAAGATGTTTCTAAGATAAACTCTGTTACATATGTAGCATGCTGGGTTGACTACTTCGGCCTAAAATTGCATAGACATCTTTCTACCATTCAATAAGGATCTGGCCATTTCTTGAAGAGTTCTATTTTTCCTTTCGACAATTCCACTTTGCTGTGAAGTTTTAGGTGCTAAAAATTCTTGTATGATACCATATTCGTCAGAAAACTCACTGAAGTTTGCATTCTCAAATTCCTTTCCATGATCTGACCGAATTCTCAACACTACCATATTTTTCATATTCATAATCTACGCACATAGGCTTCTAAAGGCCTTGAAAGCATATGATTTTTCTTTAAAAAATGATAGTGTATCTAGAGTAGTCATCAACACACGTTAGAAGTTATCTCATCCCACCAATGCTATCATGTTGTTTTGGACCAACCAAATCTATATGAATTAACTCAAGTATACGTGAGGAAGTAACATATAAGATCTTTTAATGTGGCACTTTAATTTGTTTACTCATTTGACATGCACTACACAATGATTTGTCTTCTTTGTTCATTGAGGGTAAACCTTTCACTGCTTCCAATTTCTTCAACTTGCTAATAAGCTTATAGTTGATGTGTCCAAGCTTTTGATGCCATAGCTCTATATAATATTATTATTGTGAGAGGCTGAATTGCAGGTATTGGTGATTTGTAGCATATAGCTATTGTTTATTGATCGTTTTCCACTCATAATGCATTCTCCTAGCTCAGTTAGCACTTTGCATTCATCACTTGTAAATTTAACTAATAAACCACCATCACAAAGTTGGCTTATACTTACCAAATTGGCTCTTAATCCATCGACATGGAGCACATTTTTGAGATATGACAGTCCATCTACGTTTAATGTCCCTCTACCAACTACCGAAGCCTTTTCAAATGTCACATGTCCATCCATACAAATTTGATAATTGGATAAGGAACTCTTCTCTACTGTTATATGACATGAACATCCACTGTCAAAGTACCAACCATTCTGCAAAGTCACCTTCATAGATTTAAGAGCTACAAGAGCTTGCAATTGACTCTTTTAAACCCAAGTGTGCTTTAAAACTATAGACTGCAACTGGAAATTGTGTGAGGAATGAATGCTCCTTCTGTTTCGGGTACTTTAAAACAACATTTGTAGTAACTTGTAACACCTTGGTCTTATGTGTCCGATGTCTGATAACTCCTAAAAAATGACATGCAAGAGTGTGACAAGAATCACATATACACTAACATTTCAACTCAGAAATCATAAGAATGCATGAAAGAATTGAAGATAGAAGAAATATATGTTTGTGTCTGAAGAGTTGTCAAAGACAGAGAGAATGGAGAAAGAAGTTCACGACATTTCTTACAGTTGAAAACAAAAAATCCAAGGAACAAATACACCCACGTGATTCATTCAAGTTAGAGGCAAAAAAGAATCAAAGCAGTATTGTTTGTCTTAAGCTTGGCATTAAACACTGCCGTATCACATTCTCAAAGGAAAGAAACAAAACTCAGCAGAAAGTGAAACAAAACGCACAGTATAAGGAGTCACTTAATAAATCACGTGAGAGGCACATGTCAATGAAGAGACTCAGCCAAGAAGCATCCGAAGACTTCATCTTCTCCAGAAGCTATAAAAACAAGAAAAGAGGCATCAGACAAATCAAAGACATACATAGAAATTTAGTGCTTCAATTTCCTTTTTATTCAGTAATTGAAAGTGTGAAAAGATAGTAGAGAAAATATTCAGAGATTGTTAGGGTACACCTGTGAGTACTAGGAGGGTTTCATGGTGAGGCTCTTTAAAAGTGTAAAAACACACTCATCTCTATATCTATTTCTCTTCTCCTGATTCTTCATAGTGAATTCTTCCACCACTATCAAGTGGGAACCTTAGATGTCGATAGTTCTTGACTATCGAACCAAGTAAATCTGTCTTCCTTAATTTTTGCAAGTTTATATCTGCAAAAGTAAATAGTCTTTATCAGTTTCTATTTCAAAGCATAGCGGAATAGTAGTAGAAAACCCAACAGAAAGTGATATCAGAGCTTCAAGACCTCCTGGGACAATTTTTGGACACTTCAAGTAGTAAAGAAGCATTAAAAATCATTCAAGGTCAGTCAGTAAAGAAGCATCAACAATCAGTCAAGATCAGTCAGTAAGTACAACATCAAGATACATTCAAAATCAGTAAGTGAGTACATTTTTTAAGTTTCTTTACATTACAGAAATCATGGTAGGCAAAGAAATGAATGTTTTTCTGGTAAAGAAGACTTTACCATCTGGAAACTCCAAATGCGAGTTCTTTTTGAATCCTATGACTGCTATGGTGCTATAGATGAATGACCTTGAAACTAATCCTATAAAGAAGCTGAAAATGCAAAGACTTGCACATTGCAAGTTAATGCTTCACTTATCATCAATAGTGATAAAAAAAAAGTGCAGAATTATAACACTGTACAGAAGCTATGGATGAAACTTGATGAATTGTATGCCAATAAGTGTCTTCCTAACAAGATGACACTTCTCCACAACCTTGCAAACTACAAAATGAACAATTTAGTATCCTTAGATGATAACCTAGATTATTTCCTCAAGCTAGTACAAGATTTAGAAGCTACATATGAGAAAATAAGTGAGGAACATCAAGCTGTAGTAATCCTAAAGGCATTACCTCCTGAATTTAATGCATTCAAGAAGGTAATTAAGCATGCTAGTATAGAATCACTAACAGTAAAAAAGGTTTTAGATTCTCTTATGGAAGAAATAGTTGAAGTCAATCCATTTAAGAAAGAGGCTAAAGTGATGTATGTAGAGAATAATTATGAGAAGAAGTCTCATAAGAAAAACAGCAAGAAAGGAAAGTGGAAAAAGGGAATTGGGAAAGAAAAACACCCTAAGGAAGGTAAAAATGAAAAGAAGAAAAAGGGTAAACCTAAGACATGCTTCTACTGTGATAAGGAAGGACATTTTGCACTGTAGAAAAAACAAGAGGGATAAGGCAGCAAAATGTGGAATTTCAGGTAATGTTAAAAAACTTAAAGATTCCAGTGAAGATGAAATACTGGTTATAACTGAGGATTGTGAGGATCTTAGTAGAGAGTGGATATTTAATTCAGGGTGTACTATGCATGTCACTCCTCATAGGGACTGGTTCACTAAATTTGAACCAGTTATTGCCAAGGTTTAAATGGCAAATTCTGGGCAGCAAAGAATAGAGGGCATAGGGAATGTTTTCATCAACATGTTTGATGGAAAAAGAAGGATCCTAAGCAATGTCAGATTTGTGCTTGGAATAAGGAGAAATCTGATCTCGTAAAGCTTGTTTGATAAGCAAGGCTTTCAGATCAGATCTAAAGATGGACTTAGAGAAATCCTAAGGGATAGGAAAGTCATCATTAGAGGAGTGGAAAGAGGTGGCCTATATTATGTTATAAGCTCAACTGAAATTAATCAAATTTCAAAAACAGGAAACCTTGAACCAATCAAGCAATGGTATGCTAGGTTGGGTCATGCAAGCAACAAAAGCCTGCTTCATCTCTCTAGGCAAGGTCTAATACCTTAAGGAAACCTACAGAAGTTAGATTTTTGTGAATCTTGTGTGTTAGGAAAGCATCACAGGTCACCATTTCAAAAGGGAGCAAAAAGAGCTACTGAGATCATGGAGTATACTCACAGTGATCTCTGGGGGCCAGCTCAAGTCCCTACAGCTAGAGGGAGTGTGTACTTTATGTCCATAATTGATGACAAATCTAGAAAATGTTGGGTTTACCCGATGAAGAGGAAGGATGAAGCTTTAGAGATTTTCATAATGTGGCATACTCTTATGGATTGATAATAGGTTAGAGTATTGCAATAAGGAATTTGAGGAATATTATAGCAAAAATGGGATTCTTAGGCATAAGAATGTTAGAGCTACTCCACAACAAAATGGAGTAGTTGAAAGATTGAATAGAACCCTCCTAGAAAAGACTAGGTGCATGCTTCTCTCATCGGGTTGCTCTCATTCCCTATGAAGGAAGCATTGTTATGAATTTCGTACCGTACCGGCCCAAATCCGATACTGGATTTTAAATTTTGCTACCGTATTTAAATACAGGTCAGTACCGGCCAATTTTGGTTGTACCGGTCAGTACCAGCCGGTATTCAAAATACTGGTCAAATATTGGTCGGTACCGAAAATTTTTAAAAATTGGGGGATTTTTTTTGTAAAATTTTTAAAATTTCCCTCCCTCGCCCCTCCCCCTTTCAAAGTTTTTAAAATAATAATAATAATAAATTAAATAAAAATTAAAAATAAATTATTTTTATTTTTATTACTAATAAATTATTGTTATTTTTATT
>JANKYE010709034.1:0-10476 GCA_032467995.1 Erythroxylum dillonii | reverse complement strand
ATGGCCAAAACACTTTCAGACCAATACTAAATCAAGACTGAACACTACACCTAACTTCACTCCAGAAATTGAACATCCTAAGGACTGAACTGAAATTTGATTCCTTCAAAAAATTTGTAGCTTCATGTCTCTAGTTTATTTAGGGACAAGAATCAACTCAATCAGAGCTGTACAGATCAAGATTTCACTAAAATACTAAAACATATTCAGAAAAATATCAAACTCATACTCTTTTAAACGATCCTCTCACTTTGATTCAATCAATCTTTTCCACATTAATCTCAAAAATCATTATTTCCCACGAAGATATAGATAATTTTCTTAGAAATCCAACGCTTCAAAAACCAAGTCAATCGGATGTCGGACGGAAAAGTTATAAGCAAAAGATTGCAAAAGGGTCGGATTGTAAGCAAAATAACAGAACTTCAAAAATATAAATGACCGAATTCTCCAAAAATCATAACTCTTGATTCCTAACTCTAAATTTGAAATTTTTGATATCAATAGAAAGTTCAAAGGAAGCTCTACAACTTCCATATAGGATAGAAAAATCTATTCCATCTCTAAAGGGGTCAAAAATTCACTCAAAGTTTCAGTCTAGTAATGATCATGCCAAACAGCAACAGAAACTTCTAAAAATCATAACTTCCTATTCCATAGTCCAAAAATTCCATACTTTATATCAATGGAAAGATCAAAATATAATCTAAAACTTTTATGAAGCACTTAAAGGCAATTTCAACCTCTAACTAGATCAATTTTTCAATTAAAGTTTCTGCCCAAAATATGTCATCCTATACCACATCCAAACTTCCAAATTTCACATCTTTTAATTTCCACAATCAAAAATAACATATTTTACACCATTTAAAGCTATGAAAATTCTCTATAACTTTCATGTAGACCACTTAATCCAATTTAAACTACATCAGTACAGAATTTTTCTCAAAACACAGTACGCACAAATCTATACTTATGAGCAATTTCCAAACACAAAGAAAAATAACTTAAATTTGAAAGAGCATAACTTTCAATCCCGACATCAAAAATATCATATTTTATGGTGATATAAAGCTCTCAACAGAAGCTACAAGTTTCATGAAGATCATTTTATCAAATTCTGCCTAAATCAAGCCAAAAAAATTCTCAAAGTTTCAGATCAAAATTGCCACTTTCTACTACTATTCATCCTCAAAATTTCAAATTTTCAATTCTCTAAAATTTAACACTTTCACTAAACATTTCTTGCTTTTTAACTCCATTTAAAGCAATTCATTCACTATCAATTCTATTTTAACTCAAAACACCATTTTAGGCCATAATTAATCATAAACATCAATAACAAAAGCATATTTCACCTATCTTAAACTCATATAACACTTTACATTCTTAATTTTTCTTTTTCTTTGCGCATGAATAATTTACCCCAAATTCTTCATTTTATGACAATTTATACTTCAAAATTTCAAGAAAAGTTCGGGGTCCAACAAAAGGTCACCATCTTGAATGACAACATTGTTACTTGAGACGACAACGTTGCAAGCAAGAAGGTACACAGACATGGCACCATTTTCAAAAGGGGTAAAAGAAACACCCCCATTTGCACACTATTTTGTGACTCACTCAATTAAGGTTCATAAACCATTTTGAACGACAATGTTGTTACTTGAGACGATAACATTGGTGTGTTTCATGTTAGTGAAATCATCAGCAAATTTGAGAAGAAGGGTTTCTCTCTTAAAGATACTTCCTTGGTCCTATTATGAATTGATTTAGAGGATTGTGATTAGGTCAAAATTATTGCATTTCCAAGGTTATTTTCTGATGAGAAATTGGTATATGTTGTTTCATTCAAGTCTAAAGATGATCAATGTAAAACTTGCTTTTATTGGGAGGCACTTTTAGAATTTATCTGCTAAGCCATTCTTTAATGGACTTGTTGACTATGTCATCTTTTGTCTTGTTGTTTCTATGATTTGGGAGGGAAATAATGTTGTTACTACTAGCTGTAAGATTATCGATGCGACAAACCTTTCAGACTCTACTCCCAAAACCATTCACGGTGACTTTACTATTGAGATTGGAAGGTAAATGAAACTTTTTCATCAAAGATTGTGGATCATGACCATTAAAATTTTTAGTCTAATGAGAGACAAACCTTGCCACATATGTTTAAGTTTCAGAGCCACCTTATTCTTTATGGGTTAAAGGCCCCAACCAAGATCTTATCATGGATGGACAAGAATATGACTCTTTAAGAACTCTTAACTACGGTGCCTTAAGTTTCTCCTAGTCTTCTCCATCAAACATATAGGTATGGTAGAGTTAAACATAGAGTTGAACTTTGGAAAGTTCTACGTAAGTGCATCTTATTCTAGGTTTTGATTTTCTGCTATTTTATCATATTTAAATGCAAAACAAATTGTTGCATATTTTTATATCTATATGTGTTTCTAGTTTTCTCATCTAGTGGCGATGGTTTCCCTACACTGGTTAGTAGTAGTTATTTGAAAAATTAGAAAAACTTAGAGGAAATTCCAAGCGACATAGTAGATGGGGAGGTCTTGCAACTTGATAATGCTGGTGTTTCTTTCTTGTTCTCTATTCACTATATTTATGCATTTATATATAGGTCAATTATTTCACCAATTGCTTGAGCATTCATTTTTAATGATTTATGTCTCGATTATTGAAATCATGCTATGACAATATGTAATTAAGGTGATTCTACGTCATATTGAGAGTTAGACTTTATTACTGACATTTAAGTAATCGTGGTAAGTTTTACCCTTTAAATGCAATCTTTTTTCCACTTTAGGGGTTCTCTTATACTGCGTGATGTTTTTTGACATGCAAAAGAGAATGATCTTACAATTATTTTCATTGATGAGGTTGATGCCATTGTTACTCCAAGGTTTGATGCTCAAATTAGTGTTGATAGAGAAGTTCAACATATTTTGATAGAACTCCTTAATCGAGTATTTTTTTAAGAGATCTTGTAATTAATCTTGTGGAAATGTATATCTCGTGTAAAGATGGTTTACACCTAAATTAAACTAAGGTAATATAAGATCTATTTTGATGAACTAAGTTGTTTGAAAATTATTGAAAATCTAGTTTGTTAAGTCTATTTAGTCATTTTACTGATGCAGTCAATTTCTACTTTCCTTATTGAAATGTACTTTAGATGGATGATTTTGACCAGACTGTTAATGATAACGTCACAATGAAAACTAATAAAACAGACGCTTTAGACTCTACACTCTACGTCCTGGAAGGCTGGATAGGAAAATTGAATTTCCTTTGCCTGATAGAAGGCAAAAAAGTGTTTTCTAAGTAAACTTTCTTTTACACGACCGATGAATTTATCTTCTCGGAAGAAGAAAATCTTTTGTCCCATTATCATGCAAGATTCCTTTCTATAGATAAATTGACATTTAAATGAAATTATTAATTTTCTTTTTACAAGGTTACACTTCTAAAATGAATCTAAGTGATGAGATTGAATTGGAAGACTTTGTCTCTCAGCCTGATAAAATTAGTGCTACTGAGGTTAGTTGAGTTTCACTTCATATTGTGTAGTTGTTGTGTGAGTATTGAATGTGGTTATCAATCTTTCTATTAGTTAATGTGAACAGTGTGAGAAAAGCTACATCATTTTCTTTAGTTTTTGATACTAATACATTAGCTTGCAAAAAGCATGTGGCCTGAACAAAAATGAAGCATGCACCTCTTATATTTATCTTGTTGAATATTTGTCTGTAATAATTCTCGGGATTTTAATTTAACGCCCAATGCTTAATATATCCACCTTAATATCTTATATTGAATATAATCTTGTCCTCATCATAACTGGATATCTAATCACAGATTGCAACTATCTGTCAAGAAGTAGTAATGCATGCAGTACAAAAGAACAGGTACATTATACTTCCAAAAGACTTTGAGAAAGATTACAGAGCAAAGTGAAGAAACCTGACACTGACATCGAATTCTACAAATGATGAAGAGTTGTTAAAGCACATGTAATTTTCCTTGTAATTGTTGAGGATTGTAGAATTCGCTTTTGTATTTTGTAAAAAGAAAAGCACATGTAATTTGCTTTTGTATTTTAAATACTTTAAATGTTGAATTTTAAGTCCTTATGGACTATATATTATATATATATAATCAATCTTTAATAGTTCGTACGCAATTAAGAAGTACATTAATATCTATATATTGCTTTTAACGTATATATGAATGTTGCCTACATATTAAAAAGAGTTTGCTTTAAGTTAAATATTATTAGTAACAAAAGAACAAATTGTTTCTTTTATTGTTACAAATTATTGCCCAAAAAAGCCACTATGTTGTCTTATCTATTTAACATTGTTGCCTAAAAAGACTAAATTGTTGCAATATCTATTTAACATTGTTACTATAGTTTGAAACTAATGTGTTACCTTAGTAAAAACTTAAAGCAACATTTTGTATTTTGTTTCTTAATCAAAAATTATCACCTTATACTTATAGCAGTGCCATTTTTTGTAGCGATATGAATTATGTTGCCTTCATAAAAAAACAACAATAATTATACTTATTGATATGCTTTTGTCTGTTATTTAAAACACTTTTTTCCATAGCGTGTGATTTTACATATTATCCATTAAAGTGTGATGATAGTGATTGTAAGAGGAAAGAGTAGGTAAAAGTTGCCACGTGTTACTCATGATTGGCCCACATCATCCATATGATGTAATGAACTCTTTAAGTCTCAATATCACATCCTGTTGTGTTATAAGGCTAATGAATTCAAAATGAATCACCTTAGATTGCAAACAAAAGTTTATAAGTTGTTTCTGTAGCCCATAATCATGTGGACATGTTAGAGTAAGTAGCAAGGCGTACTTGGAATTTACTTCATTAGCCCAGACACATTTATGTTTTAAATAGATATCACTAGCCGTAGTTGGTGATGTGTTATACCTTTAAGTCTTGATAGTAGTATTGTGCAGGTATTGTTGAGCCTTGACTAATGTTTGATACTCGAGGTGACGAAATAAAGCAAGGATTTACGAGTGGGTAAGGAAAATGGATATTTTCAATGAGTTGGCATGCATTGGTGCATATTAGAGAAAATCTTTGACGAGATGTAAGATTCAGATGTGACTTTAAAAGATAACATGAGATGAACCTTGGGTTGAAAGTTAGCCAAATCACATGCATGAGGAAAGCAAGTGATAATTCTAAGAACTTAATGTATGCTCAAATAGATAGACCATACTTGGCATAATCTGACGTATCTTAAGGAAGAATATAGTTATAAATTCAAAATTTCTACTAATATAAAAAAAACTAGGGTCAGATATAGGAATTAAATAACAAATGTAGAAGATCATATATATGAAGAAATCAAGGTACGAATTATGAGAATTGCATAGAATCCTAAAGTTAGAACCATATAAATCTTCTAAGCTAGAGTTAAATTTAACAATGAAATTTCTAGAAGGAGTTAATGCATTCTTAGAAGTTTTGATTATAAAGAACTTTTAATTAATCAACTTTAGGATATGTGCTATTTATCTTGAAAAAGAATATAGCTATGAATTTAAAATTTTTACCAGTCCAAGAAACTAGTGTTGATCATTAAATTAAGATAAATTCAATCATAGAAAAGATTCTAATGGAATTTTACATCTAGATCTTCATATTCAATTGCTTATTTTATTATTGTCTATTGCTTTAATATGTTATCTCTAATTTGTTATTTTAGTTATGTTAATTTTTATTTTCAAAATCTACTAATCATTTCGCTGGATTGGACAATAGAAAAAAAATGTTAGTATTATTAGTTGTAGTCCTCATGGGATTTATAGTTGTAATTTGTATTATTTGTTATAATCCTCATGGGATTGACAGTCATACTTATAAATGCCATGTTGGCAAGTACCTTAGGTGAATGAATTGAGTGTTTTTATTTTGATTGATGTGAATATTCAATTCAAAGTACTGAAACATAAAAGGAATATGTTGGTATATTGGCATAATTTGAATGATTTATGTTTGTGGTTAAATTGATTCCATAAGATTCAATGTCATTGTACCATCATTGCATGTTTCATGAATGTGTGCTTATATGCTTCTTGTGTTTTTTTTTTTTTGCTTGAGGACAAGAAAAATTTTAAGTGTGGGGATATTGATAGGTTTAGTTCATACTATGTTTTCTTAGGTATTTTATTATGTTTTTAGGTATTTATTAGATGATTATCATATGTATAGACTTATAATTATGTTAATTTGAGTTTTTTTTATATTCAAAGTGTCTGTGTGGTTTAGAGAATGATTTCAATCTTAATTTTATGTTTCATGAGGTGTTTAATGTGTTTGTTAGTGATGGAAATCAAATAATTAAAGAACAAGAAAGATGGAAGATACTTGAAGGTTATCCCATTCGTGCATAAGCAGCATAATCGTGACTGGCATTCATGGAGCTGCATGGCCTCTATCACGATCGTTCCTCATGGAGCACGATTGTGACAAAGAGAAAACTCCCAAAAGCACGATTATGACCCCTATGTCACGATCATGATAGACACTTTTCAGGCATGAGTTTTTTCATTTGTTTTAGGGTTTAGGGTATTTTTGGAACCGATCAAAGTGAGAAAAAAAACTAATTACACCCCAAGACTCTAACACACTATTTAAGGACTTTAAAAACTCCAAAAAAAAATGCAGCAACCAATACCAAAAAGTGGATCAAACGTGGGAGATCAAGAAGAGCATCCAGGAATTCTAGGTTTCCATATTATGAATTACAAAATTTTTCTTCTTTTCTTTTAGTTATTTCATCAATCTTGATGTGTGATATCTAAATTCTAAGATGTTTAACATGTTTATAAGGTTCTAAATTTTAGATCATGATTTATTCTAGATTTAGCTTTTGACTTTGATTATTATTGATTTCAATACATATTCTAGTGTTTGTGATAATTGTGTATGCTTATACTTGACAATAAATCGAGAGAGTAAGTCAAAAGTAATCAAATTAGATTGCGCAATGAGAGTTAGCAGTTCAATAGTCTCTCAGTTATCAAATTAACAATCATTCAAAGAGAGTTCTTGTTTGAGAACTTAATTATCTATTAGATAGCTTCATATCTAATTGAAAACAACGGGGAAAGTTTTATGAATCGAGAGGTTACAAATATGAAATTTTCAAATTCAATTAGGGTTAATTGATTAGGTCTTGAGAGAGAGTAATTAATACCTTAGAAAATCTAGGATCAAACACATAACTGGATAAAAAATAGTTAAGGAAAAAAAAGGAAAGAATAAGTCCAAAATACTCTATCCTGATTAAAACACTAATATAATTGGCAGCTGACTTCTTATTTGCTTTGTTTCATTATTTCTTTCAATTTCTGTTATTTACTTTTATATTCAAATGAATTTCTTATTACCTTAGACAAACTTAGGTTCAAACTTATTCTTGCATAATCCTCATGAGAACGATAACCATATATACTAACATAAGATCTGCATACTTACAGTGTATTGAGAGATTTATTAGATATAAAACTTGCTCAATAAGTTTTTGGCCTGACATGCTCCAACATTGATTAGTTCTCAAACTTGTTGGGCTAAGCTGGTCTGCTCTAACACCTCCCAATCTATACATCTACCTATCCCAAACTTCTTGTTCTTAAATCTCTGGAATTGCTCCTTATGAGCTCTAACATTAAAATGCAACATCTCTTGTCACGTCAGTGTATGAGCAACAGTCTCTCACACTGGTGGTATGCAAGCTTCATACCCTTCACTTCCTTGTCTTTTCCTTAGTGCCTCCTTTGCCCTTCATTGTCACACTATTTTTGTTCTTCTTATCATTGTACCTACAACGAAATAAAATGTGAGAAAATAATGAATATCAATAAAAAAATAAATTTCCTATATTTAATTCATACACCCACTATGGTATGCAGTTGCTAAAAAGCACACAATTAAAAATTAAATTAAACTAAAAACAATGAAATTAACTAAATAATTAGAAAATTAAACTAATGGAAAAAATTAATAACACAATTAAAAATAAAATTAATCTAATTTTGCGATTACTAATGCAATTCTTAAAATTCAAAGTTAAAATAAACAATTAACCATATACTACTTACACAATTAAAATCTTAATCATGCACAATGCGAAATTGGTATGAAATTAAACTAATAAACACTAACTAATTACTAGAAAAAGAAAAAGAAATTATGCCTAATCAGTTTTTCTACTCTAAAGTATAGCTGACCTATGACATGTCACACAAATTTCAGGAAACTCTAAAATATATTTTTGTTTGTTATGTTCTTTATTTATATATTGAAAATAATAAAACATAAAATGAAATTACATATAAATTGGGGATAGAACATATTAGATAACCAATACATAACTAATAATGGCTACATTGCCCCTGATTAGTGTACTGCACATTTTTGTTTCTTGTTCATTTAGATTGATCAGTTGGTATTTTTTTCGTATGAAGCTTGATCTGTCATCTTTTGTCTTTGAATAAGACAACGAAAGGTGCAAAGCTATAGAGCACTTCAATAGAATTCATAGGATTGAGATAGGAAATGGCCTCGTTTGGTGAATAGCTGATCAACTCTTTTTTAGCTGGTCAGCTCTTCATAGCTTGTTGACTTTAAAAAAAAGGCTAAAAATTTTGTTTAGTAAACAGTTGGTTGGGTTGGCTGATTCAACCCAACCAGCTAATATTCCACCAGCTCCTCTATAGGAGCGTTTTACTCCCATCAACTAATAATTTTTTGCTTTTTCTCCATTTTCCCCCTGCTACTCGTAAGTCTATTGCGTCTCGATTTTTCCAGATTATTCTTCCCCCTTATGTTGCGTTAGTCTCGTTTTTTCTCACCATCTCACCGTTATGCAATCTTCGTTTCCTTGCTTCATTCGTTCACTCCCACGCATCAACGAAGGAGAGTAGACTAAATGGAGAGAAGGTTTGAAGTCGATTTTAGTGCCATGGAGGAGTTCAACCCCAACATAGAAAAGGAAGAAAGTGGCACTTCCGATGAAAGATCATCTGGTAAGAGGTGGGTTCCTCTTGATTTTCGGTTAGCTTTCTTCTTTTTAGGATAAAGATTGATTTTTTTTTGTTTTTGCTACTAGTGGTCGTTTTTGGTTCGTGGGTCATCCAGATTTTAGATCTGCCTGACTAGGAATCTCTTGTTTTTTTGTTGGATTTTACTCTGTTTTGGTGGTTTTTGTGTATGCTTGAATTCAACCTTGGCTAGTAATTATCTATAAAGTAGAGCTTGATAACTAATTTGGTTTATGTTTTTTCTTTGATTTGCAGTCAAAGGAGAGACCCACTCTTGGGTAAGTCTTTTTCTAGGTTAACTTTGTGCTTTCTTCCTCATTCCTTCGAATATGGTCGCAAGAAGCATGCTTTGCATTTTTAAGCTTCATCGTTTAACTTTTCTAAATTGATCTTGCTCTTTATCTCAAAGAATAAGATTAATCAATGAACTTTTGTACCATCTACTCATTTAAAGTTTCTGATTCCATCTTATATTGCGTGCTTTATTCTGTGAGGAGTATTACCTACTTCTTCATGTAATTGATTACAAGAGGTCATGTATGGTAAACTATTTGTTTCATTTGTTCGTTTGATCACTTTTGAGTCAAATTAAAGACACTTAATGTTGTTTAAAGTTATGGTTTTGCTTGCTATCAAATGTATCATTGAAAGGGTAAGAGTATGTATTATAACATCTTTCTAATGGGTTGAGACTTGAGGCTCAAACTTTTTGCTTGATGGCACTATTTGTTTTAAGTAAAGATTCTTACTTTCTAGCTAATAGGATTTGCATGGAATGGAAAGTTAGAAGTCAATAGTTTAATTCTTAATCTATCGACTTTATACCTCTACCTTGATTATATTTGGAATCTTAATCCATTTTTTTGTCTACCTTAGATGTTATAATCCTTACTGCTAGGTTGAACATTGCATATTCTGTAACTTTGAGATTATACACTAAGGACCATATGAGTGGAGCAGATATATAGAAAATTCTGTGGCCTTTAGGCCATGTGGACTGATGTGATGTGATGATGGGTTCCTTTGTCTGTTTTTTGAAATATTAGTAGTTGATAATTATAGCCAGTGGGGGTATAGGAGACAACATGTTCAGGATTCACTTCTTATCCACTGCGTACTCTGCTAACCAAGTTTATGTTCTAGGTGTAACATTGTTGTTCATTGAACCTCCAGATGGTCAAAAACCTGATGTAAGATGGGTCATCTTTAAGTGTTGTGATGTGATGGAAATTATACGAAACAAAATGAAATTGCTTCTTCAGCAGTATATTAGCAATTCTAGTCATGAATTCATTTTTACCTTACTATTGGATGTTGGTTTCAAAAGTAATCGTTGATTGTTGACACAATTATAGGGCAAATGGAGTTTGAAATTATTATG
>JANKYE010708989.1:0-10478 GCA_032467995.1 Erythroxylum dillonii | reverse complement strand
CTAGAAATCATACTATATTTCCTCATTTTATATCATGTTATATTTCCTAATTTCCAAAGAAAGTTTGGGGTCCAACATGCGGCCTCGACTACGAGAGGAATTGGAGGTGGGTTGCTTGCCAGCATAATGTGCAACTGTAGGTGGATGGAGGGACTCATTGTCAATTTTCAATTGAGCCTCTTCAGAGAGAAGTAAACTGAACAAATCGTCAAAGGAGACAAAGGCTAATTTTGCCTCGATATTACGAGTGAAGGGTGCGATCATACCAGCACTAATGCACCGGACCCCATTAGAACTCCGAAGCTAAATTAGAAAGGATGTTTTTCGAGAGCGGCTAGACTGATACCATATAAGAACAAAGGTTTTAAAATTTGAAGGCTGTACTTTTTATTGAATGTATTTGTGTAGAATATATACACTTGAGCTATACAAGGAAATGATAAAGTTTACAGCAAATTCAAAAATCAAATCAGTGAAAATCCGAACTAATTGCACTTAATTAGGCGCTAAATTAGGCTTGATTGTTTTATCCTTAACATTACTCAGCTTCTAGGAAAGGAGATGAATAATATCTAAAACTCTGTGCAAAATCGAAACACTTGAACTTCTTTTTTCTGGCCAATTCTATGAGCACGATCCTGTGCTTGCAAATGAACTTGTGGATTCCAGGAAAAAAAGCACACAATGTCAAGAAAACAAAAAAATGCAATGAAGAAAAGAAATCATAAAAAAATAGAGATAAGAGATAACTCTTTAACTGATAACTGCAGATGAAGATAGTTTCTTATTAGCAATCTTGGGTGGTTCCTCAAATGATAATGAGGTAGGCTGTTACTTCACTGCTGTGGATTGATTGAGTGCCGCAAACAGATTCAAGGAAGGCTGTGGCGAAGAAGTAGTAGGCGCTCCTGGAATTTGAGGGATACCCAATCACCAAACAGATTATCAAACATAGCAAAGAAATAAATGAACTAAAAAAATGGAGCAAGTACCCAAAAAACCCATGAAACCCCAGTATACACGATTAAGAAAAATCGAAACTTTGCACATTATGGGTAGTTCTTAGCAATTAAGTACTGATTCTAAAGTTTGAGGAAAGAGCTCACGCTTCAACCCATTTGATGATGATTCAGGAAAATGAGAAATAGAAGACTTGTGGCCTCCAGTGATGAACTGAAATGTGCTTGTCTGTTATAACCGAGGAAGTTCCTCGACTTGGGTCCAAATTACAGCTACGAACACAACAGGACAAGAGAAGCAGGAATAAAAATGAAACCAAAAAAAGAATTCCCATAGCAACCATTTATAGGGAGAGGGAACATGAAGAAACAATGAAAAGATAAACCATGAGAAATAGAACTCACTTTCCCTTCTTGTCAGTGTCAATAATTACCCTATTCTTTGAGAGTTTCTCTTGTATCACCTTTTCCACTTTAGATTTTTGATCATGACTCCCTTGAATATACTTTATATTAACCAATATCGGTGTAGCATAGTCGGTGCACCATAACTGAAATTGACAATAATTAAAACCCAGTTTAGAAGTTACTCAGTATGATGCCTAAAGGCAGAACATGTGCAGACCAATGACTTCATATTTCTCAATGTAATAAAATTTTTAGATAAGCAAAAGAAAACAAAAATCTATAAAAACGGTTCTACAGAGAAATGAAAATGTAATGTAACATACGTCAAGTCCGATAATCGGCACATATGAGGACTAAGTTGTTCACTAACTCCGTCCACTATCAACGAAGGTGTTCCAATTCTCACATCTCTGAACCTAAATAATCACACAAGTACAGAAATAACACGAGGAAGAGGAAAGAATAAAAAGCACAGAAAGTACATGGGAAGAGAAGCATAACAAAACTTAAAACTTGAGATAAAGACTAGGATCAACAGTGGATACAATTCGATCATTAGCACAAACAATCTTCTTTGTTCCAACGTTAACAAAATAACTAAAGGAGTCCAAATGTTGTTTCACCAACCTCTAACCTGAAAACAGCAATTAAAAGCATAAAGATAGAAACTTCAACAAAATGACAGAAACGACCAAGCAAAGCACAAAGCAAAATGAAGAACCCCTATCCTATGTTTCCCTTTTTTCCTAAAAATCAAGAGAAAAAAAGGCCACAAGAATTCCAAACAAGACCAAAAATAATTTTCGTGAAACTATGCAGTTGGCTATAGAACCAAAAAGCTCAAAGCTTTACACTTGAAAACCGTGTCTTCAAGCAACTACAATGAGTAAGAGAGAGCACAGAGTAATTACCGATGACAACAAGGCGTTTGTCGGGCTTGGTGGAGGGTGATGCCGGTCATACTAGCGGTTCTTCTGATGGGTGGTCGTGGACGCTTTCCCAACAACATATTATCTTTAGATGGCTTGTATTTGTATGTAGAAATGTAATTAATTATAACATTAAAAATTCTGATTACCTAATAAAGGTGAATATTCATTAGCTTACTCTTTTGTCCTTGTGGTTTTAATGATGTAATGTGAAACCTTGTGGATACTAATTGTCTAGGTCTTATAATAAGCTATGAACAATTTTGTTCATGATTATAGGAACAGATTTTTTGGCAGTATTTCCATTTTGGAGGAGATTGAAGAGAAGCTTTAGCAAGTATTCAAATGACATTCAGTGGCCTTACATTTTGTACAATGTCAACAATGAATTTGCTAACATTTTAATCAAATTTGTATCAATTTCTATAATTTTCATTCTAGCTTCGTCATCATCTTCTTTCACGTACTTCATCAAGATCCTTCTATGTGTCGGTTGAGGTAAGTGAAATTGTTTTTTACTATGTTTTTTTTAACAGAGTCAAATTTGAGTATTTATTTACAGTTTGAACGTCCCATCTGAACGCATTACATGACTGATTTAATTTGGCTAGCACAAACTAAAACTTGTTTGTAGTATGAACTTCGGTTTATGCATGAATTAATATAGGACGAGTTTGACTTATATTATTGTTCCAATTACCTTAATTATGTGAATATGTTATTTCCTTGATGCTCTCTTAAATGATGATGTTTTGTTTACTTTTTATGTGCGCATTTTTGCATGGCTGTTTTTTTATTAAATTGTATATGTTAAACTAATGTATCAAAATAAGTATTCATGTTTTTATGAATGCTTATTTTATTAGGCATTAGTACATATTTAATATCCGTTAATTATAAAACTTTTAACAATAATTCTCTTCTAACATATATGATTACAAACATATATGTTGGATATTCAGTTTAAATATATTTTAGATGTGAAACCTTAACCCATAACCTATGATGGAGCTCCCGTGAGGCTTATCAGTGAAAAATACCAGGAGCCTAGGAGTCAGAATGAGAAATTGTTATGTTGATTCAAAAGTCTTATCTCAGATATCTTGTAATCTTTGGCTAACATGAATGATACCAACTATGGATTCATTGTTTTAAATTAACAGTTTTCCATAAATGAGTTCTCGGGATAGATCTTAGATGTATAAACGATTAATTCCTAATGGTTTCATTAATCCTAATTGTTGAGGGAGTTGAAGCTTTTATTCATTATGCATGTTCTCAACCTGTATATATGGATGCGCCAAAGATCAGATGTCCATATAAAAAGTGCAAACACAAATGTTTCCTTACTATTGATAAAGTTAATGGGCATTTGCTAAGAAAAGGGTTTGTCCCTAATTATTTTGAGTGGACACGACATAGGGAACCGTTGATTTTTAGCACCTCAAGGGGTAATGAAGCACAATCGTCTGCCAACTTAAACAAGTATGAAAGGGGGGATTGGATTTAGAACAAATTATATAGATGGAACTAAAAATCCGTACATGCAAATGGTTTATGATGGGGCCGGTTATACCTTTGAGGAAAATAGGGAAAATTTTGAAGAAGAACTTAACGTACAAGCAAAACAGTTTTTGACTTACTATAGTTAGTTGACTGAGAATTGTGTTCAAATTTTGAGACAAAGACCCAATTGTCTTCAATTGTTCGAATATTGAACATAAAGTCTGAAGGCCATATTTCGGACCGTAGTTTTGATAAAATTCTTGAATGGTATAATGAATCATTGCCTCCTGATCATACAATGGTTGATAGTTTTTATAATATGAAGAAACTTACAGGGGTCTTGGTTTGCCTGTTGAAAAGATTGATTGTTGCAAATTGGCATATACGTTATATTGGGGAGATGATGTGGAATTACAAGAGTATAAATTTTGTGGTCAATGTAGATTTAAGCCTAAAAAGCATTCAATGAAACAAAAATTAGTACCATAGAAGTGGATGTATTATTTCTAACTTCGAGACTTCGAAGACTATATACTTCTAATGTTACTGCATCTCACATGAGATGGCATGCTGAACATGAACAGGAAGATGGAGTAATGAGTCATCCATTAGATGCACTAGTATGGAAACATTTCAATGACACCCATTTTGAGTTTGCAGTTGAATGTCGAAATGTTAGGTTGGGATTGTTGACGAATGGATTCCAACTGTTTTGTCAATTCGGCCAGTAATATTCATCATGACTAATCATAATTACTCCTTATAATTTGCCTCCTTGGATGTGTATGAAAGAGGCATATATGTTTTTGACAATGATTGTGCCAAGGCTACAAATCCGAAGCATAAAATTGATGTTTTCTTACAACCATTGATTTCTGAATTACAAAATCTTTGGGAATATGGTGTTCAAACATATGATGTCTCTCTGAAATAGAATTTTATCTTGAGAGCGGTTTTGATATGGATCATTATTGATTTTTCAACATTTTCCATGTTATTTGGATAGAGCACAGCTGGCAAACTAGCTTGTCCTTATTGTGGCAATGATTCTGATGCGTTTTATCTTCCAAACGAGGGCAAAATATATTGGTTTGAAAATCACTGGAAGTTTCTTCCTCCAGCTCATCCATTTAGACGCAATAAACGTAAGTTTACTAAGAATAGGATGGTAAAAATACCTCCTCCTCCTCCTCTCAAAGCTGGTGAAGAGATTTTGCAAGAGATTGAGGAATTAGGCTTGCTAAAAGTAACAGAATTTGAAGCCAATGAAGTAAATACAAGCATTAGTCAAAACTTTGGTTGGAGAAAACAAAGCATCTTTTGGGATTTTCCATATTGGAAAACTAATTTGATACGTCATAATCTAGATGTAATGCATATTAAAAAAATATTTTTGAAAACTTGTTCAATACCGTTATGAACATTGAAGGGAGGACAAAAGACATTGCAAATCACAAGCTGATTTGCAACTTTTTTGTAGAAGGAATGATTTACATAAAGATTTTTGGACCGGTAAATGTCTAAAAGCATGTTACACTTTGGACAAAAAAACAAAAGGAGCTTTTGTGTGAATGGTTGAAAAGTTTAAAGTTTCCTAATGGTTTTATTTCAAACTTGGCTAGGTGTGTGGCCTGAGGAAGTACAAATTATTTGGGATGAAAAGTCATTATTGTCATGTGTTTATGCAAAGGCTAATTCCAATTACATTTCAGGAGTTGCTACCGAATAAGGTTTGGGAAGTAATAACAAAATTAAGTTTATTTTTCAAAAGTTTAACATTAACTAAAATTAAGTTGGTTGAAATGGAGAAAAGGAAACTCCAGTAATTTTATGCAAGTTAGAAGGGATTTTTCCTCCAAGCTTCTTTAACTGTATGGAGTATCTACTTGTGCATTTAGCACACGAGGCAAAACTAGCCGATCCAGTTAAATATTGATGGATGTATCCATTTGAGAGGTAACTCGATAAAAATTATTGCAATAACCATATTATCATGTTTTAACTACAAAATTGTAATAACTATTTTCTCTAATATAGGTATTTGCATCACTTGAAAAAAAATGTCTAAAACAAGGCCAAAGTTAAAGATTCGATACGTAATGCTTATTTAGTGGAGGAATCTAGTACATTTTGTGAACATTATTTTGAACCACATGTTCACACAAGAGAAAGAAAAGTTACTCGTAATGACGATAAGGGAGGAACGAGTGATGCTTATGGTAACTTGTCCATTTTCACATATCATAGATGAACTTATGGATGTGCAACAAGAAGAATGTTAATAGAGGAAGAAATTAAGGCTGTACATGGTTGCATTTTATTTAACTGTCAAGAGGTTCTACCTTTCATGCAGTAAGTTGAACATGAATATTTCTTCCTTTAAAATTTTGTGTTGTTCATTACTGAAATACATAATAATGTATTTAGATTATATGAGGCATTGTTACACAAGATACTGCCAGATAGTACACAGGATGATATAAATAAAGAAGTTGGAAGACACTTTCCTCGATGGTTCGATATACCATATTTAAGTGTTCATTATTTTCACTTACAAATATTTTTATAGTTCAATACCATATTTAAGTGTTCTCATGACATTACACTCTTTGATATGATAATTTCTTTTATGTAGGTCTTAGAAAATCTAATAAAGAACAAGTTCATTTGTGATCTTGCAAAGGGACCTCTACGAACTGTTAAATCATATCCAATGTATTTCGTGAATAGATACAAATACCATACAGAATATCATGGACATAGCATGGCAATAATAAATAGTGGAGTTTCCATACAGGGAGAATTGATGGATTACTATGGTAAAATTATTGAAATACTTGGAGTTGAGTACCCTACTTTGCCAATTAAGCGATGTGTGATATTTAAATATGACCGGTATAACCCAACTTCAAATGTTGGAACAAAAGTGCATAGTCGATACAATCTAGTTGAAATCAATGCCTGAAGAAGATTGAGACAATTTGGAACCTTTTGTATTGGCAATATAATCGAAACAGGTGTGTTATGTCCATTTTCCAAGCTTACGATGAGATAAGATAGACTAGTTGGCAGTTTGCAAAGTTAAACCAAGAGGTGTTTTTGAATCATATGGAAAAGGAGAGTAGACAATTGAAAGTGAAGCATTTCAAGAAGATGTCAGTTTTATAAATGCATCTGTCACATATGAAGATAATGAACTTTTGAACGATCCATCTAACGAATATGTTAAATTTCATTTGGAGAGGATGAAGAGGGTCAGAGATATGAAGAGGAGCTGGAGTTTGATTCTTATTCTTTTCGAAGAAAAAGTTGATTGTAATTTAAAATTAAGTTATGATAGCGATTAATTTGTGTTTGTAATTGAATATTTTAATCAACAAATAAATTATTTCCTTTTCAGTATATTATGTAAAGTATTTAATTCAAAATCTTATTCAAGAAATGTCGACATGGGGACTAGTTTCAGATGGTAGTAATTCCTTCCGTTTGGAGGAATGTGGCAAAATTGTCCCAACCTAAGGAATAAACAATGCAGGAAAAATCACCACTTTATACACTAAGGATCGTTTGCCTTCCATGGCCAATCTTCTACTTCAAGGTGTTTAGTATGATCTGGACAATGTCTCTTTCCTTATTATGAACATCTCATTTCCTTTGATGAAGTTATTATATATATTTATATTTGATGGTCTATACTACATGTTATTTTAAGCTTCCTTGAATCTCAAAGATGACATGTATGTCAATAGAGGCGAGAGCGATGTCACAACAATCTATACAGGATTAGGGGGATCGGTTCTTTTGGAAAATTCGTCAATTCCACAAACCTCGTCTGGAAATTCACGTAAGCCTTAATATCCAATTTTGGTTCGTTTAACGGTTTTCTAATATGACATTATCTAAGTTTTATACTGATTGTGTTTTAGGAAAATCTGTTCCCACTGGTAGTTCATCTGGAGAGTTAGTCTTCCATACTAAGAGCGGCGACTCATTCACTGTATCCTCTACAAGTTTAGCTATAATGGAAATGCTATTGCAAGAAAGTGTTCAAAAGTCTACACATGAGGGAAGAAGTATCATTGTTTCAATTGGTGCATTTGAACATGCCAAGACCCTTCTCGAGAATCCAGACATTAGGGACTCATTTACCTTTACCGACTCCCATGTCATATGGAATAAAAAAATAATTATATCATTGTGATTTATCGATGCAATACACTAGACTTAGCTTTAAAGTTAATTTATTGTTGTATCTGTAAGAATTTGTCAAACTACCTCCCTACTAGTTAAAGGTCAACCTGTGTCCTATTGAATGTGGGTTGTTATTGTTATTGTTCTACAACTTTAACAATTATTAACCTTCATTTTCATCATTTGTACTTGAATATGATATTTAACAAATTGCCTTATTTCCTTTTCCATATATTGTGTAAAATATTGAATTCAAATTCTTATATTTGTAGAAAATTCGATAAACAATGAATTTTAGGTAAAAATATGAGACCAAAGCGATAACGTGAGGTAATGCGGCCTAGGTTTAGAGGCATGTTCGGAGATACTTACTGTGAAGGTGGATCGTCACAGTCTACAACTCGCACTGACCACCTCCTCACCCTTCAGGGCCTACAGTTAGATGAGGCATCACCTACTGCTCGTCATGATACACCATCCTCATCCCCAACTCATATATCATCCAATACTGCTTTATCAGATGGAGAAGACATCTGTCAACCTGGAGCTGAGGGACCTGATGGAAGAAAGTACATAACAATTGTCAATAATATGTAAGTAAAATCACATTAATCACTATTTGTTTTTAATTAAGTTATAGTTTATCAATTTTTTCATTGTATAAAATGACTTCTTATACTAGGTTGGTTCTGTCTGGACTGTGTTCCAGAAATATGACTTCTAAATTTAAGGAAAGGATTGATCCTGAGAATTATGTGTGGAAGAATATCTCTCAGGCATAAAGGGATTATACTTTCAGGAGTTTGAGGTACAATAAAGATTTATTTTCTTTTTATATTGATTTATATACACTAATTAGATAAATATTATTACAATATAGTAGTTTAAATTTTTTTCTTCCTATTATAGAAATAAGTTTTCTAGGATTCTAGTTTCAACGCCATCATACATAAAGTATGGGAGAGGCAAGATTGTACAAGTTATCGCGACTTTATTAGTGCGATACACAAGGCTGGTGTATGACCGCCTTATATTTCGAAGCAAATATGGAGTCGTTGGCAGGAGTATTAGACATCACCTGAGGTAATGTCCATCTCAGGGCATAACTCCACCAACAAACGTGGAGGCCCGAGGGGAGAGAGTCTTCCCGTATATACTGGAGGATCAATAGCCTACCACGAGCATGCATAGAGACTTATAAGTATCTAAACTTAACACTTATATTGTAAATGTTTTACTTTGATATATTATAAATAATGATAATGGTATAAATGTCTGGTGTCATATATGGCTGTGTTGAGTGATTTTATTTGTTCAACAGGGGAAATATCGTAAAAATAGAGGAAACTCTGTCGAAATTTTTATAAAATGTAGTTCACATCTAAAAATTTAGGTTAAATATGCAAAAAAAGTCTATAGGCGTGATGCCTACACCTACCTAACTGTTTTTACACACTCACAAGAAGAAGCACGACTATGTGACATTCGTCAATAGCCGATGTAGAGAACTGAATGTATGTGAAATTAATGCATTATTATTATTTCTTAATAATAATCCCTTACTAATGTAAACATTACTTTCTAATAGGACCAAATACAACAAACCATTCAGCGACAGTCTCGGGAGGAACAACCTTTTGATGAGACTCAGACATATCTTGATGGTGTGGGTGGTAGGGACTGTCGTGGAAAGATATTCGGGCTAGGTTCATTTGCGAACACATATTATTCGCAATCTTCCATGTCTAGTATAGCAGCGTCTACTAGAACAACGCAAACAAATGAAGTCACTGAGCTTCGAACTATAGTGCAGACATTGATGGAGCAGATGGCTCAGCTGAGACAGGAGATGAAGGAGTTGAAGAGGAGGGGTAACACCTCAGAGTACCCCGATCACCAGGACATTAGGATTGCTGTAGCCATTTGCTTTTGATTAGAAAGACTTATTATGCACACTGTAATGCTTTTATTATCAATTAAGACAATTTTAACTTTATATCATCAATCAACTTTCTGTTTAAACAAATTAAATATATAGACAAATAAATTTATTATGCAGAGATAATTCAAAATTGTTAAAATTATCCATTTATCATAAGATCATGAAATAAATTTTAATGTCGAGAATTTTTTATAAAAAATTTCTTACCTTAAACTACTAATGGAATATATAAGACTGTCGCAAAAAGCACTATATTTACCGATAAAATACATTAAACTGTTAGTAAATTGTTCAATATTTACTGATCGTTCTTCTTCTTCCGTCGGTAATATTTAAACCTTTGCAATTATCTTAACTACGGTTTATCGACAAAAAAACCATCTGTCGGTACAATTTACTAACGATTACATCTATTGTTGGACCCCAAAACTTTCATGATGAATTTAGCGTGATGTCAAATTAGGTTTTGGATGATTAATTGTTTTGGTTGGATTTTGATTAAGCATGATTGAATTAAATGATGAGGTTTGATGGAATAATCTT
>JANKYE010708960.1:0-10480 GCA_032467995.1 Erythroxylum dillonii | reverse complement strand
AATTCGGTGTACGCGTAGGAGAAATGAGTTCAAGTATATGATTGTTTTTGTATGGGCACACTATGGAACTATGGTAAATGAATTTTGGGATGTTATAAGATTGAAGATGTATTCATATTGTCTTTAAGGGTTCAAAGGGATTAAGCATGAAATTTTTTTTATAACCCTTCAAGAAATACGCACGCTCAAGTTTCACGATTTTAAGCAAGGGAGTTGGGTTCCGGAAACGGGATCCAACAAAAGGTGCCTCAGATCTCCAACCTTTTGTTGCATAAGCTATTGGTATGAACTCCATCGACCCTCCAATTATGTATCTGAGACATACAGTGACTACTAAACGTCTTAATTATCAGGAAAGCTTGCCCTTTATTGAATGTGTTCAGAGAATAATCACTTTAAGGGTAAATAAAAGGCTATCCTACGCTAGTAAACTACAACTCTTTCAATTTGTGCTAAATTCTTTACATATATATTGGAGTTACCATATTTTTCTTTCTCAAAGTATTGTTAAGGATATTGAAAGATTTCTCAATAATTTCTTATAGTCCCATCTAGATGGCTCTTAAGGTGTTGAAAAGGTTAGATGGACTAATATATGCCTTCTTAAGAAAGAAGGAGGCCTAAACATCTAATCCGTCAAAGTCATAAATTTGGTCTTGATTCTCAAGCAACTATGGTGGATTTTGCTTTATAAACACTCATTGTGGATAAGATGGATACATTTTTCTTTTCTTCAAGGTAGAAGCATCTGTAAACTATGCAAAAGCTCCTCCCATTGTCATTTCCTCAATTGTTTGATGACATTGAGAGATATGGTTAAAGACAATATCACAAATTCTATTGTCATACTCTACTACGAAAGTTATCCGATCCACTCCCTTAACAGTAAAATCATCAAGGAGCTCTTACGAAGAGGATGTCCCAAAGTGGACTGGCACAAAATTGTTAGGAATAAAGCACTCAATCCTTAACTATCCTTCAACCTTTGGCTTGATATCCAAAACAAGTTAAATACTTCAAATAGACTCCCTTTCATGTAAATCAACATAAATTGTCCTATGTGTCAACTCCATGCAGAAACTCATGATCATCTCTTCTTCACTTGCCTATTTAACATTTGTATATGGCGGAAGATTATGAGATTTATGTCGATGGAATGCCCCAGGTTACACCATATCGGACATTATACATAATTTATTAGTTGGGACAGTTTGTTCACAACATCTTCGTCATATCTTCATCTGTGTTTTGGGGACTTGTGTGTATACACTATGGCAAAAAAGTAATCAAAGGAGATTTACAAACTAATGTTAAACAAAAGAATCCATTCAATCAGATATAATCCGACATGTTTGTGAACTACTGTCCGTCAAGAGTCTCCATAAAGAATGGTCAACTAATACATTAACGTCTTTTAACATCTGAGCACTTATGTGCTTGCTCCTTTCCTTATTGATTTATATGTTGTCATTTTCCCTTATACCTCAGTGTAAGGAGTAAGGGTATGCCCCTTAACCTTTTGCCATTCCTGTATTCTTTCCATTATTTACCTATTAATCCCATTTCCTTAAAAAAAACTATTCATGTTATCATAACACAATTAATTTGTTGAAAGTCCTTAAAATAATTTATAATTTAACACGTGTCAAAATTTTAATATTTTTTCTTTAAATTGAGGAAGACTACAAAATTTTAAGCATAATTAGTATTTCTTAGAAGATTATTTCATTGAATAAGCAAGGAAGCTATATGAACAAATCATAAAAGATAAATTTAATAGCATAAATAAATTTTTCTATAGAGTATTTTTTGGAAATTAAATAATTCATTAATTTGAAAACAATACCATAAAAAAGAGGTAAACCATACAAAGAGTGATAAAACATGCCAAAAAACCACCATCATAGCTAGTCTGGACTAAAATACGTAATGCCTTAAATGACCACTAATTAGATGCAACATATAGAACCATTATTTTGTTAGCCTTCAACTTGATAACATCCCTACTTCCTCAATCAAGTTATGAACATATGTCCTTTCCACTTACATTTTACATGTCGCTTGTATTAGTTTACTTGTCATCATCTTGCTCTTTAATCTTCTTTTCTACAATAACTTTTTTCTTTTGTTTCTTTGCAAGTTATGGTCCAGTTCAGTTATTTCGATATTCTAAATGTTGTATGTTCTTGTTATAGTCCTTCCTATCTTCTCCTTCCTCTTCAATCTTTCTTTTTTCTTGCTTCTTTCTTTCTCTTTATATAGGTTAATTCTGTGGGAGACGCTTCAACGGAAATTGCTTGAGTTCACCCTTATTCACTATGATGAAGCTGACTCTCCTTGTTTTCTCTACACCTAGGCCTCGTTTAACCCATTGGTATCATATATGTGTTCTCATTTCACACTTGATAATGTGAACTACATTAGTAACTTTTGAGTTGACTTGATTGATGCAAGCTACATGCATACCCTTATGAACTTAGTTATTTGTCTATTCCTCTCATTAATTTAGTTTCCAAGCCACTATGATTTCCTTATTGCAATATTCTATGATTTCCTTTGCTATTAATTTTAAGAGGATAGATTGGATGATGCTCTCTTGTATATCCTCCTTCTTTATCTCCGGCCTCTAGAAATGGTTGGAAACACATTTTTTTCCTCTCCTTCTATAACCGCTTACATACAAAATCCCAAATATGTGATGTATACTGGAGTGTTGTTTCTTGTGATCCTCCCCCTTGCTTGTAACCAATTAATGAATTCTAAGTATATAAGATTGGAATTTTGTAGTTAATATGAAACCTATAAATTTCCTCATTTATTTAAGGAAAAGTGTATTTAAAAAATAGGTACGCATTAGTTTTCTAATATTGCTTGCACAATACATAGTGTATTGGCAAATTGTTGTAACTTAACCTATCTATAGTTGGCAATCTTTGTAAGAATACTAAAGAGACTATCAAGAAGACCTTAGGAATAATTTTTTTTCCATATCAGTATACTCCATCACATAATAACTCTTATAGTCCTTTGTATCTACCTGCACGATTTTTTGTTAAACACCCCATTTGTGTTCCCTATCCAGATATAGGTGTCCTTTCTCCCAGTATAAGGATAATAAATTGGCAGTGCTTGTACTAAACCTAAAGGGACATTGCTCCATTGATTGTTTTTACCCATTTATTCACCTTTACATTCCTTAAAATATCTTGTAGATGGTTTAATAATGAGGACTCTATTAATGAGCCAATATTTTGTTCCATTATTATAGAACATTGATGACTTTTCTCCACTTCTTACCCTACACTAGATATAGTTTTTCAATGTTCTCATATTTTGTAGCAAAAGAATAAAGTAATAATGTGAGGGCCTTAGTGCAATCTCCTATATGGTTTTCCTAACAAGAAATAAGTGTGGATCCACCTAATCTATAATCATTCTTTGTTTTCAACTGATCTCTATAATCTTTTCCCTATCAGTATCTTGCTACTCAAATTAGTTTAGTTACCTCACTCGATTTTACCTTAGCATGATAAGCCCTATTATTCCTTCCCTTCTAAAGCAAATTCCTCATCAATCTCTATAAATACTTAATTAAATTTTTTGGAAACAAATATATGATTCCTAACAATTGCGTAAGGACTTCAGGACTAACTTTGACAAATATGTTTTCCCTTTATAGGATAGATCCTTATTGCACCAAACTCCTGGTCTTTTCTGCAATTTATCTACTAAGTGAAGATTCTGTAAAATAAGTCTCCTTAATGCCAAGGGATTACCAAGGTACATTACAGGTAACTTATAAGCTTTGTTGTATGTTAAGTATGTCAGTTTATCTTTTAATGCTTGAGCACTTATTGATATTGGTATCTAACTCTTCCCATGATTGATCTTTAGCCTTAAAAGTTCCTTAAATTGGTGAAACAAGTTCATTAGGACCCTTAAAAAAATAATATGAACCCTTGAAAACAATATCAAGTTATGTGCAAAGGATAGACTAACCAGTTATGGTCTCTAACTTTATAGCTTTGAGCTTTACTACATACTTATATCTTCAAATCCTTGAATTTCTTCTCTAAACCTCTACTAATTACTTATTTAAATCCTTTAATTTTAGTGAGGTAGTTGTTAAATCTAAAAGGATTTTTCCTCTACGCTTCTTCTTAAAGATGGTGATTTAGGGAAATCTACATTGTCAAGCTTGATTTACTAAAGCTCTATCCAAATTTTTCTTTATCAATCATTTTCAGTTTGATTATTAATCTAAGTGAAGAAGTTTCCTTTAAAGCTCAAATCTATGGTACCAAAGTTACCGATGCTCTTCTTAAATGCTCACTTTGGCTTCTTGTGTTGTTCTTCTCTCATTAAGATTTTGAGGTAAATAAGGTAGTGTTAAAGTCCCTTAAAAGTATCTATGGTTAAACCTTTTTAACTTCCTCTTAAAGTTAATTGTTTTATAAGGTAATATTATGAAATATTAGATTTGTTGTATAAATAAAATTGATAATGATTTCTCTAGGATTAGGTAAAAGTATCACTTTAAGAGTCATATGTTGCTTTGACAATGCTATTTGAGCCGCTATAACTTTGGCAACATTATACATTACTATGATTTAACCATTATAGTGGTGATTATAGCTGGAGATTAATGACTAGCCTTACTTTAAAAAACTAATTCTTTTATTCTAAAATCTAACTTCATGTTAGTTTTTAATAGGTCAATGATAAAAAGTTGTCTACTGTTTAGAAAATCATAAAGTATTTGTTACTTTTTAGGGCAATTAAGCCCTTCTACATTTCATATAATGATTAACATTATTTGGGGCTATTTCTACTTACCAAGGCCTTTAGTTTTGCTTTCCTTCATAATCTCCTTCTTGAGGTTTGAAAGAAGTTTGTTTTATTATATAAGGGATCCGTTATAAATGTATTGATGCTTCTACGTTCTTCCTTTGAATTGTTGTGCATGTTCCCACCTATTTACTCCTCACTAGATCTTTTCTTTATGGGACTATAGCCTCTACCATTTGTTAAGGGATCTAAAGTATTTATTGGCCTTGATTGAGCTTATAGTTCAATTATACATGTATTAGTACTTTAGGGTTCCTCTAAATTATTGGGCTAGTTCCATCTTATAAGCTGCCTATATTATTTTTCCTTTAAGGGACTATGATTTCCACCATTTATTAAGAGAGTTGAAGTACTTACATGTTGAGGTTTAAAATTTCCTTCTTTATAATTTTTCAAAAGGTGATGTAGATGATTGAATTTATAATTTAGTAGCTCCCTCTTGTTCTTTTATTCCCTTAAGCTCCTCGTAATCTCCTATTTGAATGGTTATACCTATTAGCTTATAAGGTTTCTTTTGATAAGTTAGAGTTAACATTGAGAGCTTACCATCACCATTGCCTCCTACATCTCATTATCTGCACCAAATTTTAGAATAGGGACAACATTGGGAAGCTCCTATTATATTTTGTGCCTCTAAATATCCAATGCATTTCATACTTATAGTAGTATCATTTAAGTACAAAGGCTTCCTATTGAAGTTCGCCAAATAAATCAACCCCATTATTGACCAATATTCCAAGGGATTTTTATGAAAGTTTATCCATATTAGAACATGTTCCTAGTTTATTTCTTCCATGTCTAAGATAAGTCTCCATTTTTGGAGAAAAGTTAGCTTGTTGTCAATATGTTATAGCCTAAGCTATAAAAACTTGTTCATTCCTTATTTTGAGCAAAACCTAAATATGAATAAGTCCTCTTCACTAATAAAAAAATTCTTTATTCCTACTTTCTTCCATCTCTTTATAGCTTATTAAAAGATTTACATATAAGGGGATTCTGGTGTCGTTACCCTTGACTCGAGTTTTCGGTAGCGAATTGGTATCAGAGCTTCCCTTTGCCTAGCACGTCCTTGGTTCGAATCACACTTTGGGCTGTGAAATGGCTGAAACAGAGTGCGAGCGAGGCGTGGTGGATACATATAAGGGGATTCTGGTGTCGTTACCCTTGACTCATGTTTTTGGTAGCGTTAGCCATTTTTTAAAAAGAGTGCATTAAGGAGTTAGTCCATTTAAAGCTTCTATTTTGAGAATTTTTAAGGGAGGAGCTACAAAGATGCCCACCTTTGAATGTGATAGAGTAATGTACCATAACTTTACTTGAGGGAATGAATCTCATGCCACTTAGTGCCAAATGGTTATATCTCTTTTTAATTGATAGCCTAAAGAGTTATTTCCTACTATATTTGTAGGAAGCTGAGGTTATGTATAAGATCTAAGATTAAGGGGAGGTATGCTTGTGGTAGTTTAGTGGTTTTTAGAGAGGGAAGTGAATGTTTTAGCTGAGGAGAGAAATGGGGGAAGAAGATCAGTTATGGGAGGAGTTTTAGAGTTGGAAGCTATACCAAAAATAGCAAGAAATTAACTTTTCCTGGAGTAGGAAAATAGGAAATGAGGACCGTTACTAAATAAGGAAAAATGTGCTAAAAAGAAGTTATGGAAACACATAGAACTTAGAGAAGAGTGGAAGTTAAAGCTAAAGTTAATTGACGAGAAAAGGAAAGTAGGATCAAGGGGAAATGAGCAATAAATTAGATAGTCTAGTGGATGAATCTAAATATATATTAAATGATCTAAATATCTTTTAAGATTATCTCTCTCTTTCTTTTCTCATATCATGTGTTAATTTTTACATGAAATAGAACAAAAATTTATCTGAATAATAAAGACTATATTTCTATGTCATTATGATTAGTAAAGGAACTTAATTCTATGAGTCCCATATTTTTTAGTGACTTTAATAATTCTTTTGTGGTTACATCTTAAATTTGAGTATTTTGTGTATATTTGTGTTTTTTCATCGTTAGATGTAATCTAAGTGTAATGAGCAAGATTGGATGAAAATTTTAATTAAAAATTGAGTGGTTTTACATCAACAGTGCAACATCAGTTGACAATTGACCTACCATAAATTAATTGGATGCCCATTCAAATGAGTATTTAAAAATCATTTTCCTTCTAATTTTAGATTGTTTTCTATTGGATACGTTTAGAAAATTAAAGGGAAGAAGAAGGGCTACATGATAAGTAACTTTTTGGGAGATTGTAAAATTTTTAGTGTATTTTATTGGCTATAATACATTTTAGCTATGCCTAATTGATTATTTTGCTCTAAAAAGGAGTTTAAAGATACTTTTTATATTAAAGTTGATAGTATTTGTTGACTAAGGATTTTGAGTTAATGATTCATTATTTACATATTTGGATACTTTATTAGGTGTAAATTAACCATTTGTATGATTTAATTTTAAATTTAAGATAAATTATGGAGAATCCTAGAGCAGGGTAGAGATAGAATTTTATTTTTTATTTATTTTTAAATTTATATGAATTTTTAAGCATGTGTTACACATGATAGCATTTAGTGCTTATATATATATATATATATATTATGAAACACTTTTTGATATTTTGAATAGTCAAATTGACCTTTTTATTGATTGTTGAAATTTTACACATGGTGTAATTGAGTTCTATTAAGATGTGTGATGTCTGGTGGTTGGTCAAAATTTATATAACGTTTAGAATAGGGCAAATACAATATAAGTAGTTAAGACTAATATCTGATTCCAGAATAGAATATGTGTCATTTAGTTGGTTAGGACCAATATCTGATGCCAAAAATAAGACTGATGTCATCTAGTTTGTCAGGACTAATGATATATGTACGTAATGATATGCATCATGATTTGTTTGCCCATTTTTAAAATGACTCATTACTTACACCTTCTTTATATCATTGAGTTTAATAGCCACAAGATCCTTATATGAAAAGATATGGAAAGTCAACTAGTATATAAGTAACTAGGAAAATCATAATACAGTAATTAGAAATCTACTTCCCTTTTTCTTATATATGAATAAAAAAACCCACAATTGTGCCTATATGACATTACTAACTACTATAAAGCCTAGGTTTTGGATAAGAGGGGATCCTAGGATGATAAAAGATTATTGTTCTACTTTTTACTTTTTGATAAGAATTACTTTATTTACATAATTTATTATCTAAAATTTTTATTATTAAACATGTTTAGATATATTTAAAAGATAATGCAAAGAATGACTAAAGTGAGAAATAATAGGATGGGCAATAGCCACTAATATTTGAGGAATTTTAGGTTATTGTCAGAGTTTTAGAAAGGCAATTATAGGGATATGGTGGTGTGTTATTTGAGCTTGTAGATTAGTAAGCCCTTTTGATGGGAGTTGTACAGACCATCTAGATGTTAATAGGAAATTGAAGCAGGTTAAGAACACTTTGAAGGCCCAACTGGCTTAAGGGGATAATAATGTGTCATTTTTCTTTTATCTAATTAAAGAGGCAATAAATGATTGGTAAGAGATTGGAGAGTAATGGATTGTAACTCTAATAATTTAAGAGAAATCTATATATCACGTGAATGTGAGGTAAAGGATGCTGATAGAATTTTACTTGTTGGATTAGTAAAGTCAAAATATAGAGGAGTATGAGTAGAAGTTTGACATAATTTTGATTTTTCACTAGATTCTTTCAAAGAAGATGAGAATACTAAGAAGAAGAGATTCATCCAAGGGTAAAATTTTAGAATGAAGTGTGAAATGAGGTCCTTTAACCTAATTGATTATGTTGTAATAGTGAGCAAGATGCGAATGTTATAGGATGCACAACAGATATTGAAAATTAGGAAGGAGACATTGGAGATGAATAACGGAGTTAGTTCTAGTAGGAACAAACTTATCAGGAAGGAGACCAAGGTTGCCTTACAAATATGAGGGAGAAAAGTCATAGTAGAGAGGGGTTATAAATACTAATAAAGCTTGGATTCCCTTTAGCGTTTTACAATATATGCAGATGATTGGTTCATTAAGTGGTATAGTGTACTTAGAAGAAAGAGTGAGTTACTATATGTTTCAATTATGATATAAGATGACATAAAGTTACAAAGTTTCCTAGATTTGTACAACATGTATTAGAGGCTCTTACAAAACCATCAATTGATGGACCTTGGACTAGTAGGCCAGCTAATATTGGTCAAAGACTAAAGGTTTAGGGCATAATGTTTACTTTAAATAGGAAGGATACATAGACTTTAGATATTGTTGTCATAGGCATTATCCTTATATGGTTATAAGAGCATAACATTTGTTTTCATTTTTTTTATAAGTACCCTAAGGATGCATTTTTTTAATTTAAATGTTGATTTGTGTATGAGTACTCATATTAGAGGAATTATGATAGTGAGGGAGATATGTAATGGTTGTGTGGTGAGTATCGATAGAGTAAAATTACCAATAGACTTGATCATATTAGAGATGTAGTATTTTATTAATGCTTCATTAGATTGCCTACAAAACTTCAACATTCCGAAAATCAAGAGATTTAATTTCATTGGAAAGGCTAAACCAAATTAGCAAAGGGTGGAACCTGAGAGTATTAGATTCTTAATGGATTTTGTGGATATAATTGACTAGGGGAATGAGTTAATCAATATGTTAGTGGTGAAGAAATTGCGCACCTTAAGAATTATTTGGGTTTATTAAATAACTTGGTACTGATACTATTTTTAAGGCTCCTTATTAAATAATACCTACATAGTTGGATTAGTTACATAATATGTTGGGTAAGTGATATCTTAGGCCATGTATATCTCTTCGGGTGCACTTTTATTTTTTCTAAAAGAATGATATGTATCGACCCTAGAGAGTTAAATAAGTTAATAGTTTTACCCAGCTTAGGATAAAGTATTTGTTTGTCCAACTTTATCAGGCTAAGGTTTTCCTAAAGATTGATCTGTGGTGAAGCTATCATTAAGTGAGGACTGGGATAGAGGGTGTAGCAAAGACAATCTTTAGGACTTATTGTGGTTGCTACAAGTTTTTAATGATGCCATGTGGATTGAATAATACTCGTTCTAATTTTATATGTTTGATGAACAAAGTATTTAGATCATATTTAGAAAATTTTATGGTGGTATTCATAGATGACATCCTTGTTTATTTCAAGAATAAAGAGGAGTATACAAAGCATTTGATAATTGTAATACAAATATTAGGAGAGCACCAAGTATATGCTAGGTTGAAGAAATGAGAGTTTTGGATGAAGGAATTTTATTTTCTAGTGTGTATTATAAATCAAGAGGGGATATTAATAAAATCATAAACAAATCAAGGTGATAAGAAAGTGGACCAACTGTAGCACCCCACTATCATAGGGCATATCCCCGAACATGCCGATGGTATTCGAGAACATACTCTATGAGGGTGTCATGCTAGAATAGTCAAATAATTGAAGTTTATTGCAAAATGTTCCTAAATCACACGCATATTACAAAAAACCATTGATCAAATTAGGCCATTGTTTTTTTCATAAACATCGTAATCACAATTATTATTACATTTATTAATCAATCTAAAAGCATTTCCAATTTGGAAAG
>JANKYE010708848.1:0-10490 GCA_032467995.1 Erythroxylum dillonii | reverse complement strand
TGGGGAGTTTCCAGCACTCGAACCCAAGACCTCAAGGTTTTGTTGTTTCTAAGAACACGCCTCTCACCATTGAGCCAAACTGGTTTAGTGATGAATATTGATCTAGTTACTCAACTAAGTTATGTTTTTATTAAACTGCTTATTTAGAACATCATTATATCCTTTTTTCGTGAAGGCACACATTTGTGATACGTTTCGATCCGGTTACCCAGCTACATCACATTCTTAATTGGCTACTAACTCTATTTATAACTCGAAGGCTAGCGGAATAGTTAATTATTTAAAATTTGCAAATACCTTTCTTTTAATGCCTACCTTGTTGCTTTAGCTACTCATTTCATCAAAAAATACTAGCAAAGTTACTTAGTCGAAGGACCTAAAATTATGAATGAATGTGAGAACTTACAGGATGATAAACTAACACTAAATCCTAATTAATTTGCATATTTAACCAACAAACCCAGATCATTGATTTCGCAAGCTGTAACTATTTATAACTTAGTAGATTATGTTCAAATTTAAATTGATTTCATTCTATCTAAGCCATCGATACATTCACACAATTCATAATATGCAACCTAAACATGCCTAACATAACAATATGCAAAATTCACATTCAAAGCAAAACAAGCAACCCTCACCACAGTTAAACATCACATTTTCCTCAATGTGAGAAGGGTACACAAACACACTAGAGAAATAAAGCACAATATATGAAAAATAAGAAGAAAATACTAACAAAAATGAAAAGAGAAGGGCTAGAACACGAACTCATCAAGGTGATTGAGGTGGGGATGGTATCGGAGATGGAGACCCAATGCGCTTGACACTAAGCTAGGTTCCTTTTCTTATAATTGATTCAAAGAGGATAAGAGAGTTAGCAGTCCATCCATTCCACATCATTACAATCTCATTTTATTATTTGAAACAAACTTAACTACACAACAATTTAAATCTAACTCCTAAACATGCTAATTTAGGGTCATTAGCTTGACCTTGCATCATTGGAAACTTAGCCGGGATTAATTATAAATGGCTTGCTTTCACCCCTTTCGTTTAACGTCAACTTTGTAGCTTGTAAGTAAGCTAAAAATTGCAAAATGATCATAAGGACAATATTAATAAAATTATGAAACCCAATTAAGCTCAGTAATGTCCTTTTGTCGAGCGAATTGTTAACAAAATAGAGAATAACAAAACACCCTGAATCTTCCATGGAATCCAGCAATTTTCCCAATAAGAGGGTGAGTTGTTCTCTTCTTAGTTATTCCTTATTCGCCCTCATCTCCTCTTCCTCTATAGCTTCCTGAACACAAACTTCCATAGCTTCTTTAAACTAGATCTCTATTGTCAAATGTTCTTCGTCCTCTTGTTCCTTTGAAGATTCGACCACATCAATTTTTCTGAATGGGTTACCCTCATTTGGATTCTTTAATACACCATTCATGTTGAATGTCACTTAGTTATCAATAATCCAAATGATAAGGTTTTTTTCATGAACATCTACCTAAGTTTTTTTGATGTTCAAGCATGGTATACCAAGATCTAGGGAATAATAGGGAGGGTTGTCATTCTTTTCTTCATCCTCTTTCTTCATTTCTTGATCTTCTTTAAGAGGGGGTTAAACTTAATTTCCCATTGGTTTTTCTTGCTCTTCCCTATTTCTAAGTATGATAGCCTCATATTGCTCTCGTTGATGTAATTTCATATTGCTCAAAAAGTTTTTCACACTTCTCTTACAAAATTCATAGGAAAGTTGTCTCACTTGAATCTCCAGGTTGTGAATAGAAAAACCATGATTTTTCGTTACTTGGTTAAATTGCTCTTCCAATCTCTTCTGGGTCTCTTCCATATCTATGAGCTTATCTAAGATTTTGTCCAACTTTGAATTCCATGAACTGGATTTGTCTTGCTAAAATTATAATAAGTCTTGATGTCTGATGGGAGTCCTTCCATTATTAGATCAATAAAAATTTGGGTGGTTCTGCCACCCCGAAGTATATGTGTTCAAATAAGAATGATGATTTTTCCTAACTAAATTGGGGCTCATTGAAATCCAAAAGAGTCCTTTTCTCCCTATAATATATATCCTCCATTATTTTTCTTTCTTTCTCTTTTTGGCATTCAACTCTTAAAACTCCTCATCATTGTCTGGTGATATCCAAGTTGATGTGTCGTCTACTTAATACCCAGCTTCTCTCTTTTTTTCTCTCTAGTTTTCACAAAAGATGGTGAACAAACCTTAGATAACAAAAATTAAACTAATCTATGACTCCCTGGGTTGATCGTGTCGTTCAAGCTTTAAAATTTATAAGCCCTTTAATATTGCAAGTGTACGAGTCACGACTGTAGTATAAGAGGTGTTGATCCCACGAGGAGGGGGACTAATCTAATTCTATATTATCTAAGACTAAGGGAAAGAATAAAAATAAACAAAAACTACACAAGTATACACGAAAAGTAAATATGAGAAATTGGTTAAGGAATTGTAAAGCGAAAATTTCAACAAAACATAATAAAACTTAGCAGTTACACAGGTCATAATAGAAATTCATCAAGAGAGTTAATCAAGTTATTAGAGAGGTGATTTTACCTATCATTAATTATAATATAGCCATTTATGTGTTTACAGGGCATCATTTTTAGACGGTCATAGGGTTGATTACTCTCTCTCGAGTTATAACCATTAATCCCTAAATTGTAAACCCTAATCGAATTATAGAGCTTTTAATCTCTCAATTCACAAATTACTCACAATTCTAATTAGTTCAAAAGCTCTATAATAAACAATCGGGTCTCGCACAAGATCTTTCTCCATGAAATTACTAACCAGATTGATTAAGTGGTGAATTATATCACCTAACTCTCATTAATATGATCCAATCATTTTTATCTGGGTCACCCTCTCGGTTTGTTACCGAAACATGCCGAAGGAGAGTTAGAACATTATCAACAACCCGAAACCCATTCCCATACAATCCATCTCTACTTTATACATTTAAATGAATAAAGAAATGAAGAGAAAATGGAACTTAGGTTGGACAAATCGAGAAGGCAGCAGCATTCGGATATCACTTGATCTAGGAAGCAGCAGCGTTCAGATCAACTCCTTCTTCCATGTTCTTCTTCTTCTTCTTCTTCTTCTTCTTCTTCTTCTTCTTCTTCTTCTTCTTCTTCTTCTTCTTTTCCTCTCCCTTTAGGGCTTACAAGGGTGGCTGAATGTAAAGCTCTCTTCTTTTCTCTCTTGTTTGTAAAGCTTTCTTCTTTTTTCTCTTGTTCTTTAAATAGTCTCTCATGTTTTAGGTAACTTTAAGACTTTTCTGGGGTCTGGAAGGTCCAAGACGTGCCTCAAAGCGTGAAGTTAATAAGTGTCTAGGCATTTACCCGACGCAGGCCACAATTGTGGCTCACATCTGAGCCTTCTATCATGATCGTGGGCCATTCTTGGAGCTTCTATCACGATAGGCCACAATCATTGGCTATTGGTTCAGCCATAATGTCTTTAAAAACTCCTCCATTCTTCAATATTGGCCCTCAAATACCAGAAAACACATCAAGGCACCTCAAAAATATAATATCTAAGCTCAAACGCTTGTACTGACCCCTTAAAACAAAAGTAGTTAATAAAATAATTTGAACTGAATCACATACTAAAAGATTGAATTAACAGCTAAATACATATCAAACTATGCCTTAAAACATGATACAATTTACACTTATCACCCTACCCCATTGATCCCAAACCTTACTAGACCAACTACCTGAAAAACATGGAAACAAGTTGTCAGTGACTCTTTCACTTCAAACATAACCTTTACACCACCTATACATATGTGATGGTAAGCTCATTGTATGCCCTGATGTTAAAGTCCTTAAGGAAGGAGCAAATAGCTATAAATCTATAATGGTTGGTTTTTCATTCGATCATCGACCAGCTTTTCTATTGAGAGCTTGATGTGCAAACAAACATTGGAAAACTAAAGGACTTACAAATGTTCTTCTTTTATAAGATAAAATTGGTAGTTAATGTTAACTCTTATACTAGTGCTGGTGATGAACAAATACATAGAATAGCTACACACAACCCTCAAATGGATACTACTTCCGACCTCTTAAACTCTAATGTGCTTCTAAACTCTGACTCGGGTATGACACTTCCTAACTCTTCTTTAATGGTTGAATCTTTCAAAATAGATGTTGAACCTGATTCTCCCAAAAGCACAACACTGGATGAACAAATAGATACACAAAAAGAAATGCTTAAAACTATTTTTAATGACATTTTTATAGCAAAATTCGAAGGAAATGCTAGAGGAGCAATGGTAAAGGGTCTGAAAACACTTCTCTATAATATGTCTATTCTATCTTGGAATGTAGGAGGAATAAATTGTCCCTCCAAGCTTATAGCCTTAAGAGATTTTGTTATGAGAGAAAGACCTCTCATAGTTTCCCTTCTTGAAACAAAAATCTGAGTGGAGAACCTTGACAAATTAAATATTTTGGGCCCAAACTAGATAATGCTCACCAACCACACGTACCACGTCTATGGAAGAATAATTGTGTGCTATTGATTTAATGAAATCAAAATAGATATGGTGGAAGTTAATAAACAAGCCATATATCTAAATGTCCCCTTCTTAAAGTATCACATTGTCGTCAATATATCCTTCACATATGCAAGTAATATTAGGTTTCAAAGAAGCATTTTATGGAATAACCTAAGACATATCACCAGGTCCATCACTAAGCCTTGATTGATTTGTGGAGACTTTAATTTTAATCTCTATGCATCTAAAGCTCAAGGCCATTCCAATCTCAAGAATTTTTCAGCAAACTTTAAAGATTGTGTTGACTACATTGGGGTGACAGACCTCAAACATGTGGCACACCTCTAAACCTAGTATAATAAACAAATTTTGAATTATTTCATCAAAAAGAAACTAGACCAAGCTCTTATTAATGAACTTTGGCAGCACCATTTTTCTCACAGCATCGTTACCTTTAAAGACCCACTATTTTCGTATCACAACCCAATCACAGCCGAGAAAATGTTCTAGCAGCTTACACAATATCATCCATTTAGGTTCAACATTTTCCTTGTTAATGAACCAGGTTACAATATGGCTTGCAGGAAGAGGGCATAATTTTTTGTTGAAGGGACAAGACAATTTTCTTATATATAGGAATTAAAAATTATCAAAGCTAAACTCAAACTGTTGAATATATTAAAGGGGCCTACTGTTTCGTTTGTTGCATCCACCAAACTTGATCTTGAAAATATACAAAGCAAGCTTGCCTCTTTTCCATCTGATCCAACACTATTGTTTAAGGAAAAAAACAACTCTTTTTAAATACATATAGGCTATGAAAAACCACTCTTCTTTTCTTCAACAGAGAGCTCGAATTAACTGGCTCAAGGATGGGGATAGCTACACTAGTTTCTTTTTCAATAAAATCTTAGCAAGGCAAAATCACATCAAGCTATAATCAATCACTTCTACTAATGGAATATTTCTACAAAGGTCCCAAGAAATTCAAAGACAAGTTGCCAGATTTTTCACCTCTCTTTTTAGTACTAATAGCTCTTATGCTATCTCTCTAGTAGATTTGCAAAAACTCAACCTGCCTAAATATCCCATCTGGACATTGCTAATTTAACCTAACCAGTTGAGGATAATGAGACATAGAAGGTGGTTTTTGGTATAAACTCTAGGAAAGCCCCTAAGCTAGATGAATATATTGTTCTAAGCTAAAGGAGTATAAAATATCAATTTTATTAGGGCCAAATCCAAAATCCTTTTATATTAATGACCATATTGATTAGTGAGGATTTCCACCCTTTTTTAAAAAATGACAAGTTCCTGTACTTGCTTTCGACCAACTT
The DNA here is from genome assembly GCA_032467995.1 of Erythroxylum dillonii. Classification (NCBI taxonomy): domain Eukaryota; kingdom Viridiplantae; phylum Streptophyta; class Magnoliopsida; order Malpighiales; family Erythroxylaceae; genus Erythroxylum; species Erythroxylum dillonii. The sequence goes on along the minus strand of JANKYE010708848.1, from coordinate 4,606 downwards.
GGTTTTTAACAAACCTACTATATATGGTTAGGTAATATTGACATAATCAAGCAATGAATTCTATCTGATAAGGCTATTATGACATCTTATGTTCCATCTGAAAAAAGGCATCAGTTGGAGTTTGAGGAATCTTTTTTTCTTCCTACCTAATTTCCTTTTGGATACCCTTTTGAATTATGTGCTTTCCTACCAAGCTACTATTTATTTTCTTGATTGGTGTTGATAACTTCCTTGGCTATGTTAAGGTTTGTTGTTTTTCTAGAGGGACTAGGTAATGCTGTAATTGTACAGCCATCTTTATATCCATATCTAGTAATCTTTATTGCTTCTTATTATATAATTTTTATATTATTAGAAGTTTTTAGGACTCCAAGTAGGGCTATATGTTCACTAGGATTATTGTCCAAGTTATTTTTCTCTACTACATCTAGGTTTAAGGGCCTGTCTTATTCCTTATTCTCTTCATTTTGCTGAGATGCAATATCTTTGATTGTATTTATTTTAGCCATCTTATCAAAGAACCTATCTCAAATTTACTACTTGTTCGCCTCTAACATTCATTCTTTTTGTAATTTTCTGGTCTCCATGAGTAGCATACATTCACCTAATCTTCAAATATGTTGCTTTCTTCATCTATCGTTACAATGGTATTTATCTTTGGGATTTTTTTCTCAATATTTGCTAATATGTGATGGAGTGATGTAGATATAGTGCCCTAGAAAGCAAGTATATCTATATATAACTTAATCTTCTTACATTTACTTTTGTAATGAAAATATTTATTATTAATAAAACAAAAGAGTTTGGTTTTATTTGTATGAGCATTATATATCTAGTCATAAGGCACCAAGATTCTTTTGTAATTAATATACATATACATGGAGATGTATAGGAAACATGTATATTATTAGAATCTAAATTAGTTGATTCATAGTTAAATAATCAAGTTAGTCGCTTAATTATGGTTTATACTGTAGTGTTGGGATTTATCCTCGTGTAAGTAAAAGAGTTTACTTCAAGGGAATAATGAGTTTCATATCGTGTTAGTATTTGACTATCGATAATGGTATTATTAAATGAATCTAGAATCAAGTATATTTTTAAATAATAAAATAGGTCGTTACTTTAATCTTAAAATATACACCTTAACATTCTTTTATTACAAACCACAATCTTGATGAGTGGTGAACTCATATGTGTTTCATATAATTCTTGAAATGATCGGAATGGATTTTTACAAAATATCAATCCAATGTCTATATGTTGGAATTATTAATTGAAACATGTATCAGGGAACATTCACTCAAATAAAGAATTTATAGTGATATCATCACTTCTAGGTGTTTTACGGAGATTGGTGTTTAAACTGGCGCCAGTATTTTAATGGACTAACTACCCATCAAGTCTTAACATCAAGATGAGATTTTGTGTGTTAATCACCATATAGAGTAAAATGAGAGATCTAGAAGGAAAAATCAACATAAGGGCAAAATGGTAATTTTACCCTTTATTGTGTGGATGGCTATAATATGATTCATAATAGAGTTTGCAATTAGACATCTAATTAGAAACATCTATTCTCATAATATTTAGTAATTCAAGAGTATATCACAATATTTTTACTGAAATGACATTTGGTTAATATGCTGGATTATATAATGAGATTAAATTAATTCCGAGCCTATTGGGGCTTGAATTATATAAGTCCAATTAGATTTCTCATTTGGCTTCTAAGAAGGTTATCAAGCAAAGTAGGAAATATAAATAGAGGTTACCGAAAATAAGAACAAATAAAGGATCGAATTAGATTCAGAATAAAAATGCTAGAATAATTTAATTAAGAATTAATTAAATTGGGTATTAAAGCCTATGATTGAGTATTGAGCTTGCACTAATTAATTGTTAATTAGAAACCCAAATGAACAAATAATATTGGGTTGGACTTTGGTTTGATTTGATTAATTCGATTAATTAAATTGAAAAAAAGTTATTAAAGAAAAAAGGAGGGCATATTTCGATTTTTTATAGCTGAATGTGCAGCTGCCCAGTTAGAATTGAATTTCTAAATTTAAGATGATTTTTTTACCATGCTTTACCATCATTAAATGGAGTAATGATCTTATCATTAAATGGTTTAGTGGTTGTCTTTTAATGATGGCATGTAACATTTTAACATTCATTTGATTAAAGAAGGAGGAGGTGCATTTGATGTAGTCTCTCCCTTCTTTCATCTCATAATCGAAAATGAGGGGGTCTCATTTAGGTTATTGGTCTTTTCATATAGCCATCTTAAACAAAATCTCATTTATTGGCTTCTTTATGTTTGATTAAAGAATGAAGTGATGCATTGGATGCACTTCACTTCTTTCTTTCATCTATAGCCGAAATTGAGAGAGGGTGAAGAGGTTGTTGTTGTATTTTTTACTCACTCTCTCCTCTCTTGCATGTGCTAGCCGAAACTTGAATGAGAGTAGTCTCATTTTTTACTTCTTTTAACTAAGGAAAATCTCCTCAAATATTACTTCTCATTTGACACCAAAAGATATTATTAATCAAGTTGTCCAAGGAGAACAAGTGGTAAATCGGATTGATCGAGGATACAATAATAAGGAGAGGACATATTGACAAGAAGAGGATACAAAATCGAGGAGTCAAAGTTGTAGCAAAGAGTCGGTATAATTTTTATCTTGTTCTTATGTTAATTATTTTCCTTATACCGTATCATGTATGGCTGAAACATGTTGATTTAATTATTTTGTTTTAGCTGCATTTCTCTTATGCCTTTGTTTTCGGTCCAACAGTATGATTGATATAACTTATTCTAGATATAGCTACTGTTGCTTGATCTAAGCAAAGCAGTTTCCCAATCAGGATTGATAAATAGCTCAACGCCTCTATTATCCAACATTCTAGGGGAATATAGTGAATGTTTTCTAAAGAGTTACATGTTTTCACAAATTATGTTCAACAGAGAGCAAGCATTGATAGTTGAAAATGAAGGCTTCTTACCCATGAAAATACCAATACATATAGCATTTTATTTCTAGGCTCCTTCCCTAAGAACCTACGGGGGAGGGGCAATAATAAGCTTGCCATTGGATGAGAATGGAGGACAATATTGGATCTTAGTGATTAGGAAACAATCCACTAATACTTGTGGTCGGAAATTTTTGATAGGTTGATCTTAAGGAGCAGTTCTACTACATGAGGAAGAAGGCTCGGTAAGATCAGTACCTTAGATTAAAATGAGGGATAGGGCTTCAGACTTAGTAGGTTTAGGGATTTTAGATGACTACGGGATGGAGTTGTTAGTGGAAAGAGTAGGAGCATTAGGAGTAGAGCAAGGAGGATAAGTGAGTAAGGTTTGAGCAATGAAAGGTAGGGAAGGAAATTTTTATAAGGTCAAGTGAAGTGAAGACATGTTTCTATAAGTGGCATTAATAAAAGACCAGAGAGAGAGATGAATAAAGAAAGTAGAACAGAAACTAGTGTAAGAGGTAGAAGGTTATGGCTTCAAGAAGGATGATAAGTAAATTAAACAGGAATAAAGGGAGCCCGCGATATTCCCTAGATAGCCTTCAAAGAAGGGGTAGCAAGTGAAGGATATAACTGCTAGAAGAAAGGAGAGGAAGAATAAACATGGAACAAATAATTAGTTTTCAATAAAATTTTTTGTAATATTTAGTTTTTAAAGAACAAATAATAGTTGGTAATTAGTTTTTAATCGTCTAAAATAAATTCTATGAGTTTATTTAATTATTAAAAAATATTTTATAATGCAAAATAACGAAAATTGTTAATTCAATACCTTGCTATCCAAGTTTCATTCATTGGAGAATATTTTGATTAACAATACCTTGCTACGTGAGTTTCATGCATCGGAGAATATACTGACTGTGTTAAAAAGAGCCGGTGGGTCAGTCTAAAGGAGCATCAAACTTACTGACCAATCAAACGTTAATAGATAAAGTACCTTACTAAAGTAAAAGCCCATCGTTATGTCCCCCTTTGTAAGGAAGGATTGGTATACCCCTTTGGCAACAAGCTGAGAATCTGATGGCGACAGACAGCTATATATTACACATGAAGTGCCTTCATTTCATATTGTTTTATGTTGTTGATCATTTCTGTAAAACTTTAGCTAGATTGCTTTACTCATTCCATTCACATTTTTGTTTCATCATATCTTCTTCCCGCTAAGCACATGGCGTAAGTTTCCTTCTTCATGAATTTTGTAGATTAACTGAATGAACTAAATTTTAGTTGTCTTATAATGAGGGCTATGAACTGTTGATTTTGCTGACTCTGATGTTCTGAGGCCTTAATGTCTTTGCAAGTGCTAACTCGTTTTCATCCATATGAATCTGCAGACTAGACAAAATGGGGAAGACAATTAGCTTGTATGGATTTTTTTCAGTTGAATCACCAGAGGATATAAAAGATTTCCTGGAGGAATACACAGGCGAAGGATCTGTTTATGCTGTGGAAGTGTGTCAACCTAAAAAAGAAGGCTCAAGAACGCATGCCAAGGTTCAATTCACGGACTTGGAAGCTGCTGAGATTGTCAAATCTTTAGCAGAAAGTCGTCTATGGTATAAGAATTCTT
>JANKYE010708715.1:0-10496 GCA_032467995.1 Erythroxylum dillonii | reverse complement strand
ATAAAATCCATCTTATATCTCAATCATCATTTCTATTTCCTTTCAATTTCATTGATTATCCTTTTCTTTACACATGATTGATTATCCTTTAATAAGCCTAGCTTATAAAAAGGTTTGGGGTCCAACAGTTCATAAGCAGAATTAGAATACGAAAATTGCCACATGAGATACTTAGGTAATTTTAAGACTAAGGATCAATTACACAATCATCAATATAAGGAAATCCACAGACACGTAAGTAGTATTTCATTTGATATCCTTATAGTCGGGTTCGTTTAGTGAACTTATTCTTTAATAAGCACCCATACAGTATTTATGCTTGGATTCAAGAATTTCACTCTATTTTCATTAATTCACACTTACATCTTACAAGAGAGAAAGAGCGACAAAAATTGTCCATCACTGCCTAACAAAAAATAGGAAACAATCAAGTAATTACGGAAATCATGTACAAATAATATTCTAGGGATATACGTTCTATAAATACAAAGAAATCAAATCAATTCTAATAATGGTAAACTTAACGCTCCCCCTCAAGTTGGTGAGTGGATATCCCACATTCCTAACTTGTCACGAAACTTCAAGAAAATCTGACTTGTCACAGCTTTAGTAAGGATGTCTACCAACTAATTTTCATACTGTAATTTGTGAACCTTCAAAGTATTGTAATCAAGTTTTTCCTTAATAAAAAATCTATCCACCTCCACATGTTTCATCCTATCATGTTGTATGGGATTATGAGCAATATCACATGCCGCTTTATTATCACAGTACAAACTAATAGGCTGAGTAAATGCATATACTAAATCTTCAAGAAGAAGATTTATCCACAATCCTTCACAAAGTCCATGTGCCACACCTCTAAGTTCAGCTTCTGCAGATGATCGAACTACCACATTCTGTTTTTTACTTCTCCATGTAACAAGATTTCCACCCACAAACATAAAATATCCAGATGTGGATTTGTTATCACCAAGATCACCTGCCCAGTCAGCATTCGTATACACTTGAATTTCTTGTTCAATTGAGTTCCTTTTAAACAAAATTCCTCTTCCTAGTGCAACCTTTATGTATCTCAAAATATAAGTTACTGCATCCATATGTTGCTTACTGGGATTATGCATAAACTGACTGCTGTACTCAAGGCGTATGCCAAATCAGGCCTTGTATGAGCAAGATACATCAATTTTCCTACCAATCTCTGAAATTGTCCTTTGTTAGTTGGAGTTTGATCTTCTTTCACGCACAACTTCAATCCTCCTTCTGTTGGAGTATTTGTTAGTTTACATCTTGTCATTCCTGCCTCCTTCAACAAATCCAATGCATATTTTCGTTGATTCAAGAAGATTCCTATCTTTGATCTTGAAACATCAATTCCTAAGAAATACTTCAAGCAACCAAGGTCTTTCATTTCAAAGTATTTTGATAGATGTTCTTGCAACCTTCTTCTCTCTTTCGGATCATCTCCTGTAACTATCATATCATCAACATAAATAATAAGTGTTGTAATTTTCCCATTGTTCCTTTTAAAGAACAAAGTATGATCTTGATTACTTTGTTGATAACCTAGAGATGTCATTGATTGAGTGAATTGACCGAACCAAGCTTATGGTGATTGCTTCAACCCATATAGTGTCCGTTTCAACTTACAAACCTTCGTGCCTTTTGAGTTCTCAGTTATGCATCCTTCTGGCAAATCCATGTTGACTTGCTCAGATAGTTCTCCGTGTAAGAAAGCATTCTTCACATCAAATTATTTTAATGGCCAATCTAGACTTGCTGCTAAGGACAACAAAACCCGAACTATATTCATTTTTGCAACAGGAGCAAACATCTTCGTGTAATCAATGCCATATGCTTGGGTATATCCCTTCACAATCAATCTTGCCTTGCACCTTTCAATTGAATCATCTATATTATATTTTATTGTATACACCCAACGACAGCTAACAAGTTTCTTTCCAACAAGGCATTCAACTACATCCAATGTTTCATTCTTTTATAAGGACTTCATTTCTTCATTCATTGCTTCTCTCCATTTATGATCAGTTAGAGCCTCCTGTACAATTTTAGGAATAGATAAACTAGAAAATTGATCCATAAATGCAAGATTTGGTGCAGACAAATTAGAGGTAAAATTAATTATAGGATACTTGGCTTTACTAGAAAAATCAGGTTCATAAGTAACCTTTGGAATACCTCTAGTGATGCGATATGGTAATTCTTTTCTGGGTATGGAAATACCTTGGGAGGATGATTGGTTTGGTACTTCTTGATGCTCCACATCTTCTTGATGCTCCGTTTCTTCTGTATGATTCTGTTGAAACTTTTGATCAGGTTCACAAACAGTAGGTTGTGTGACTTCTTCGAAAATAATTCTACTCCTACTCTCAATTTCATCATATACGAGGGTCTGAATTTTATCATGGTACCCCCCTGAATTTCTGGTTCTCCTTTAAAAAACATAACGTTTTCATGAAACACGACATCCATAGTAACAAACATTTTCCTTGTTTAGTATCTATATCCCTTCTAATGAGGATCATAACCTAGGAACACATGTTTCTCAGCTCTTGGTTCTAGTTTACTCTTGTCCTTCTTATGTAAATGAACATAAGCTACGCACCCAAAAACCCGAGGAGTTAAATCTGCAATTTTGGGACTAACTTTAGTATCCATCAAAAAATTAATCAGTCTTTTATATTTAAGTGTCATGGAAGGAACTTGATTAATTGTGTAAACTGCATATGAAAGTGCTTCACCCTAATATTGAGCCGACATTTGTGCTTCAATTAAAGTAGCCCTTACTACTTCCAATAGATAGCTATTTTTTCGTTCAGCTACCCCATTTTGTTGTGGAGTATTAGGACATGTATGTTGATGAATGATTCCTCTATCTACCAAAAAAGATTGAAGTTTAGATTGTCTATACTCTCCTCCATTATCACTTCTAAAGAATTGTTTTTTTTCTTGTATTGTGTTTCGATCATTTTGCAAAACTATTGAAATAAACTTCTAACTTCACTCTTGGATTTCATCATCGAAAGCCAGGTCATTCTTGTGCAATCATCAATAAATGTAACAAATCACTGTGATCCTCCTAAAGTTGAAATTTTAGAAGGACCCCATACATTATAATGAATGATCATAAAAGGTTTTTGACTTTTATTTGAATTTAAAGGAAATGAAGTTTTGAGACTCTTTGCAAGTTCACAATCATCACAATTCAAAGATGAAATATCTATGTCTCCAAAATAATTTGGAAACAATTTTTTGATATAACCAAACAATACATATCCTAGTCTTCGATGCCACAACCTAATATCCTCTCCATTGTTTGAATCAATTGCCAATGGTCTGCCCAATTTGTCTGAATCTTCACTACCTAGATCCAAATAATATAGCTTCCCTTGTCTAATACCGCTACCAATTTGTCTGAATCTTTGTTGTCAAAGCAGGTTGTTCGAAGTTTAATATGGAAAATATTGAATCCACGACAATGACCGAAAACTCCAAATCAATAGCAGCTCAAGTGGTTGTCCAATCTGATGATGTTTTTAATGCTAGTATAATACTTGATGAATCCAATTATGATGTATGGTCACAGCTTATGGAGATGCACATTGCTGAACGAGAGAAGCTCTTGTTTATTAGAGGGAAGAAGAATCCACCGTTAGAGATAGATCCAGGCTATGAAGCATGGTATGCTACAAATTAAAAGGTAAAAAGGTGGCTCCTGATGTCTATGAAACCAAAAGTCATTAAGAGATATCTCAGGTTACCTACTGTTTAAGGAATCTGGGAAGCATTGTCTAAAGCTTTCTATGATGGAATCAATGAACTACACGTATTTGCTATGACTCAAAGAGCATTTATTGCAAGACAGAAAAATCAATCTTTAACAAAATACTATGGTGAATTGATTGAGATTTTTAGGGAACTGGATCATCGAGATAAGATTGTTACGAAAGATCCTTGATATGTGGAGTTGTATTGAAAGTCTATTGAAAGGCTAAGAGTGCATATCTTCTTGGTTAGATTAGATGATGATCTTAAGCAAGTCAGAGGAGAGATTTTAAGGAAGGAGATCATACCTGAATTGGAGGAATGTTATGCTTTGATTAGAAGGGAGACCTTACGTCATGCAGCTCTCAAAATAAAGACATCGAATGATGATGCTATTGTCTTGATAACAAAGAATCTTGCAAAGCAGTTCAAGGGGGCAAAGTAAAATAATTACTCTTGTACTCAGTGTAATACTCCAGGGCTCACCAAAGAACGTTGCTTTGAGATCATAGGGTATCCTGAATGGTGGGATACAACAAGGCACCAAAGAGAAAGTAAAAATTACCATTTGCAGCAGCTGTTACCATCGTTGATGAAGAATCAACGAATGAAAGCAAAGCATTGGTGACAATCACAAGTACAAATGATTAAAGTGTTAAGCCTTGTACTTTAAAAACTTTGAGTAGTACATGGATTATTGATTCTGCTTGCACTAATCATGTAACATTTGATGCTAGAAAAATTAAAAATCTTAAACCCTCTCCTTTGTCAAATATATCTACCGCTGATGGTAGTGAATCCTCTGTCATTGGCCAAGGAGCTATTTCCTTTTCTTATGAATTAAACCTTGATACTGTTCTTATTGTTCCATCTTTGAAATATTGTCTTCTATCTGTCTCCCAAATAAACAAAGCTCTGATACAAAATTGGATTCAAGAATTTCACTCTATTTTCATTAATTTACACTTACGTCTTACAGGAGAGAAAGAGGGACTAAAATAGTCCATCATTGCCTAACAAAAATAGTAAACAATCAAGTAATTACGAAAATCATGTATAAATAATATTCTAGAGATATACATTCTATAAATACAAAGAAATCAAATCAATTCTAATAATGGTAAACTCAACAGTTATCTCTATACTTTAATTTATAAGATCAATTACTTTCTTCATAAGAAAGAAACATAATGTGTGCTAGTTTTACTATTTCATCAATATCCCGTTTTGATGAAACTATAAAAATGAAAATTTGGGAAAAATATATAAATGCAAATTGAATCTTAAAATTATAATTTCAATTACATAGTAATTATTCTAGCTATTTTACCTTTAGTATTAAAACATTAAATGTAATTAACATAATACATAAAAATAAAATATATTTATTAATTAAATAATATGTCATACATAAAATTACAACTAATCGATTGGCTGCAAGGGCATAAACTAACAATTTCTCACTTGCACTAAAACCAACTGCCTATGTATCTAATACCATATCCACTTTATGTCGATCATGTCTCTCATGAGATAATGGCTTAGTACGAGGATCTATAAGATTTTCTTTTGTGGGAACTCGTAGTGGGAAATCACTCCAATATTATGTCATTTTGCTCCACTATCTCTTTGATCAAGTGAAACTTTCTAAGTATATGTTTGGATCGTTGATAAGACTTTGGTTCTTTTTCCTACGCAATGGCATCGTTGTTTTTATAATATAATACTATAGGCTAAACAATGCTAGGAACCATTCCAAGTTCAGCAAAGAACTTGTTGATCCAAATTGCTATCTCTGATGACTCTAACATTGAAATGTACTATACCTCAATTATTGAATTTGCAATGGTTGGCTGTTTGGAACTCTTCCAATTTACCACACCATCATTGTGAGTTAAAATATACCCTGACTGTGATCTACTATCATCTAGATTTGACTAGAAACTAGCATCTGAATTGTAATATCCTGTTACCCATGTTAGGGCTAGAATTGTAAATTTTGAGAAATTTCTGAGAAATTAGAAAAATGCACGTCATGCATAAATTAATTGTGACATACACATTTTTTCACATTCATATCGATGTACATGCATTCTTTGGCATTTTCGGGTACAATTGAGTTGTTAAAATGTGTTTGGGCAATTTTGGTATAATTTAGGATATTTTGGTATTTTTAGTGAATTATTTTTTAGCCGAAAAATTATTTGGAGAGTCATATTATTATTTCAAAATTTTTGGTGAATTTTCGAAAAAATTTGATATATTTTGGATATTTTGAAATTTTTGGTTAATTATTTTAACTAAAAATTTATTTGGAGAATAATCTAATTATTTTGGATTTTTGGTGATTTTTTTGAAAATTTATAAAATTTTGAGGTATTTTTTATTAAAAAAATAAAAAAGTGACAAATGAAAGAGTGAAATGTGGCAGCCTTGCATGTTGACACATGACCCACCTGCAAGGAACACACGTGGTTAAGAGTGTGGCTGGAGAGAAACTGTTTAGTAATTTTTTTATGCTTTTGTTCTTCACCAAAGCAACCCCCTTTACTAAAACTCTTCTTTAGCTCATCCCCGAAACATCAATTGTTGAATTGTTTTTGTACTTTTGATTTAATCTCATCTGCTGGAGAGTTTGTGGAACCAAGTACGTAGCTTTTATGGTGTAAATATGTACATGCATACATGAGTTCATGAAGTGTAATTTTGGTGTTGAATAACCTGTATGATGGATTTGTGAAATAGGCGTCGTCTCTGTTGTGTTGGTGAAATACAGATATGGCTTAGGCTTCACTGTGTATATGCATAATTCTCATAGGAGTTGCAAAGATGGTAAGGAATGAGGGGTAGGTGAGATTCTAACATAGAAATTTCTTATATGAAATGAAGGTGTAGTAATTAGTGGAAAGTAATGTTTCCGTTGAAGTTAGAAAAATACAGAGAAGTCTATTAACATACTCTGTTTTTATTATATATACGAGCAAGTGTTTGGGTAAAGTTTGATAATGGATGTTTGTGAGGTTGGAGTTAAAGAGAGCTTAGAGTAGTGTAGTATTGTGGTTTAAGAAGGATTAAAATGGCTAAAAAGAAAAGAAGTGTAACAGATGAAGATGAAAGAAGAATGTAGAAAAAAATGGTTTATGTTTAACGTGAAAAGTACAATTCTTGATATGTATGTAAAATTTTGGATTTTCGATTTAGTTGTGATGGGTTCTTTTGATATGGAAGTAAAAAAAAAATTTATGTAGCATATATATTAGTTGTGATGTGTGGGAATGAAGCATAAAAAAAAGAGAAAACAAAAAATGAAACAAGTGCAGAAATGTTGCAGGAAAAGCATATATAACATTTGGTTGTGATGTTATATGTGATCTTGAGTTTTGAGAGGTTTTTATAATAAGTTGAATTGTAATGGGAGCTGAAATGAAGAGACAATGTGAGGGTATAAATTAAAGATGATAGGGTAAGTGGAAGAGAGGAAGAAGAGTGAAGAAAAGTTGCAGTTTTCGTAGTGCAAGTTATGGTGAAGAAGAAGAAGTCTACGTTTTAGAGAGAGAAAAGATGATAGTTGCTTGTATAAGTTATGGTGTATAAGTTTCTGTCTCTAAGATTTTCAAAATTGGCATGTAAGTGAGTCGTAGCTTAAGCTGAAGCACTGTAAGGGACAGAAATCATGTCCTGTGGTTATTGAATAAACTGTATTGATGTGGGCCAAATTAGGCTGAGTTGTCTTCATCCAAGTTGTAGCGTATTCTTATATAAAGTTTGTAATTTTTGGATATCTAAGCTGAAAGATATGAGTTGTACAATAAGAGAGAATGATTGTGTTTTAGCCAAAAGTTCAAATGTGCATAGTTTGAGGTATTTTGTGCATAACTCATTGAATACTAAATCAAATTGAATGATCTTGGAGTCATTAGAAACTTAAGACAATGTAGAACAACTTTCTAGAAGGAAGTGTTGCCTAATTTTGTCATTTACCCTATCAGATTAATTATGCAAAGTTGACCCGAAATTATATAGGTAGAAAATTTGAAGTGGTCAATTAGGTTATGAAATTGATTTCACATTGTTTTATTTTGGTCCAAACTATAAGTATCAAATGATATTAATGAGGGCTTTAATATTTGATTGATTTGATGATGAGAATTTCAATAAGATACCCGAATTATCATTGAACATGCATTATGCATGCTTCTATACATTGATGTGCATAAAAGAACACTTATACATTTGTGCAAAAACATGATATTTGCGAATGTGTTGTGTATGTTTTAGAGGAGTACATCGGACGTTAGTCGGACATTACCAGACCATCTAGGCAATAACTTATTGGAGCGTATGGTAAGTCAACCTAGATGATTTCCTAGGATTGATTTGATTTATTACACTTCCATTATTATTAAACTATTTGTGAGTTGGTTCTGGATTCCGGACTTGAGGTCTGAGGAGTTTAATAGTTGGGCATGCATTGGGAGTGTTTTGAATTGTTATGAATTTGACATTTGATTCTCAATGAAAGTTGAATGTCAGACTTAGGTCTGATGACTGTGAAATCTTGTATGAGCATTTGTATAAGATTTTGATATATGAGATATGCAGAAATTGTTGCACTTCATAAAATGCATATTCAAATAAAGGCGTTGTGACTTAAGTTGCCAGTATGAAGCGCTTCCACGTAGAGCTTTGCTTCGTGATTTTTGATTTTGCACGTAAAGCTATGCTCCGTGATTTTGTTTGACTGAGCCCTATAGGTCGGTATTTGTATAAGTTGTGATAGGCACTCGGTCACAATAATAAGAAAGAATGTGAGTCTCATGCATATAACATTATAAGACTGAAATTTATTGAATGATTTGTAAAGCTGAAAGATGATAAAATAATGTGATTTATTTTCTATGCTTAGTAATGTGGATTGTGTGATCTTATGATATACCATGTTGTGTGAACATCTGGAATGTGTTTATGTTCTGAATGAGTGTCTGTAAAATATGTATTAAGTGTATCTGATCCGGTGAAATCATCAATTATGATTGCAACGTGATTTTTTAAGTGCGAGACAGGAGACCTAGTTCTTAAATAGGACCAAAAGACCTTTTGGATTTTGTTATGGCTCAGAGTTCTGTCAACTAGCTCTAAGAGTGTCGTGTCTTGTATTTTGTTGTTTTTGTTAGAACCTGTATGAGGCTGTAAATATTTGTTTTAAGGAAACCGTGTAAACTTTTTGGATAAATGCAATGAATTTTTTAAAAAATTTGTTGACTTTCAAGTGATGTTAGTTGATGCCATGTATAAGTTGGATATGTTTTTGCTCTAACATGCCATTATTATAGGATATGTACTTGAATGTTTGCGTATGTACCCTATGGTAGTGGGATGTTGCATTTTTGGTATCAGAGCTAGGTTTGGCATCTTTAGGGTAACAATATGATTCATAGTGGAAGATTCAAATAGTAATCACAGCTTTTGTTTATTATAGGTCTTCTTCCATAGGGGATCAAATTGGAGAGTCAGCTGACATGGAGTCTGTAGGGGCCAATACAGAGTCTCATGTACCTTAATTTTTTGGAATGCCTCCGAGAATTCCCGTGAGGCGAGAAAGGAGATATGATAAGTTGAGAAAGCAAGGGGCTGTGGACTTCTATTGGAGTACAGACCTGGCTGAAGCAGAAGGGTGGTTTGAGTGAACTGAAAGGGTGTTCGACCAGTTGGACTGCGAGGTAGATGAGAGATTTGACTATGCTATTTCACTCCTACAAGGTCTTGCATTTCAGTGGTGGAAGACTATTCCGGGCAGCACCACTAGACCTTGTAGCTTGACCTGGGAGGATTTTCTGAGGGCGTTCCGAGAGAACTACATGCCGAAGATTTACATGGATCAAAAAATGAAGGAGTTTTTAGATTTGAAGCAGGGCAGAATCACAGTGGCAGAATATGAGATAAAATTCAATGAGTTAATAGGGTATGCAACTACACTGATTCTAACTGAGCAAGATAAATGTAGGTGGTTTGAGGACGGTTTGAATTTAGAGATTAGAACAAGGCTTGCCATCTCTAACCTGGGTAGTTTTTCAGAACTCTGAGCGGCCTCAATCAGAATTGAATAGTTATTGAAGGATGGACAAAGAGAGCACAGATAAGAGGGTAGAGGAAAGAGGCTGAGTGAATCTCATGCTGATTTTAGCAGAAGCTTCAGAAAGCGTTAGAACAGATCATCTCGATTCCATTCTAGATCGAGACAATTTGGATCCCAAGGAAGAGGTAGATTTGTTCAATCTAGGGGAGGTAGAGGACAAATGCCTATTAATCAGTCGCACCAATTTCCTAAATGTGAACACTGTGGTAAAAGGCATGGTGATGAGTGTTGGAGGATATCAGGAGCATGTTTTCGATGTGGCTCACATGAGCATCAGATCAAAGATTGTCCTTAGATATTGGAAACACATTCTGGAGCTAGAGGAGGAACTACGATTGAGACTACAGTTCAGCAGAGTAGAGCTGGCAGGCCTGCACAAAGAGGAAGAGGTAGAGGTAGGACTCAATCAATAGGGTCCAATGTTAGGACTGAGGTGCGGAGCAACCAGCCACAATCTTAGGCCAGGGTCTATGCCATCACCAGACAGGAGGCACTAAACTCCCCAGATGTGGTAGCATGTGTGTTGAATGTTTTTAATTTTGAAGCATATGCACTGGTAGATCCAGGATCTACC
>JANKYE010708670.1:0-10499 GCA_032467995.1 Erythroxylum dillonii | reverse complement strand
ACCCGAGGTTCAGCTTGCTGCAATCTTGGAAATAATTTTATTTTGACCGGTTTCCAAGGTCGATTTTCTAATCGAACAACAGAGTCGCGATCAGAGCTCTCTTAATTTTAAGGGACCTCTAAACCTACAAACCTATAACTCATACCTCATTCTACGCCTTCCCATACTACAAATCAAAAACCACACATTAATGGATTCAGAATCATCGTTCATTGCTATTACTCTGCCAGTGTTTGATGGTAGAAATTATCTAAGTTGGGCTATTCGAATGGAGGCTTTCCTTGAAGCGAGTAACTTGTGGGAAGCTGTAGAAGAAGACTACGACATTCCGAAATTGCCTGCAAATCTAATGGCGGCCCAAATCAAAATCCACAAAGAAAAGAAACAGAGAAAGTCTAATGCAAAAGCTTGCCTGTTTTCAACAGTCACACCAACAATTTTTTCCAGAATCATGACGTGCAAGTCTAGCAAAGAAATTTGGGATTTCTTAAAGGAGGAATATACGAGGGAACGAAAGAATCAAAGGAATGCAATTGCTCAACTTGATCAGAGAATTTGAGATACAAAAAATGAAGGAGTCAGAAACCATCAAGGATTACTCCAACAAGCTCATTGCCTTTACCAATAACGTAAGATTTCTTGGTTCTAATTTTGATGATCCTAGAATAACCATCCCAGAAATATTTGGGGCTACAATTTCATCAAAAAAAAAACTCAAAGGATTTGGCAAAAATCAGTTTAGCAAAATTGTTAAGTGCATTATAGACACAAGAACAAAGGAGACTCATGAGGCAAGAAGGAATTGTGGAAGGCACTTTTCCAGTAAAGTCATACAATAAAAAGAGGATTACTAACAACAATGCTCAGAGTTCTCCACCATGTTCGTATTGCAAGAAAACAAATCATCTAGAATACAAGTGCTAGTGGAGGCTAGATGTAAGATGCAATAAGTGTGGACAACTAGGACATATTCAAAGGATATGTAAAGGGTAACAAAAAGTGGGAGAAGTCAAGCAAGCTGTAAACGATCAGCATAAGGAGGAGGAGTTATTTGTTGCATCATGCCTAGCCAACTATAATCCAAATGAAAGCTAACTTATTGATAGTGGTTGCACAAATCACATGACTTTTGATAAAAAGATGTTCAGAGAAATTGATATAATTTTTATCTCCAAAGTCCAAATTGGAAATGGAGACTAAATTGAAGAAAAAGGAGAAGGAAAGGGGACTATAACGTATTCAAGTTTCAAGTTAATTTTTGTTGTCTTATATATTCCTACAATAAACAAAAATTTGTTGAGTGTTTGTCATTTGCTCAATAAAGACTTTAAGGTCCTGTTTGAAAATGATTGCTGCATGATTAAGGATGTAATGGACAGAGAATTGTTCAATATCAAAATGAAAAATAAAAGATTTACATTGGATTTTACGAAAGAGAACCATGCTGGTGATGTTGAGGAAGATATAATAAACATGAAGACCTCTATTTATGATGAAAACAAAATGAGTTCTTCAAATTCAAGAACATCTACAAAAAAGGCCAACAAGATGGATCACTCCTTCAATGTGGAAGACAAAGGAAGATTTGGCTGCTTGAAAATGACAGATGGAAAAGTTCATAAGAAGCCTAATAGCGAAATTGTGGGAGTGCAAATGAAAAACAAAAGAAAAAAGATGCTTAGAGTTTACTGTATCAAAGTCAAGGAGGAGTGTTAAACATGTGACTTTGAAATAGTTAAAGATCAGAATATTTTCATTAAATGAATATTTTATGCTAATTTAGTTTAGATGTTATCTGATTTTTAGATTTTGATTAGAGAAAGACTGTGTAAATTAACAAGCTTATGCTAAATAAAAATACAGAGTCTTATCCAAACATATCTTCTTCCTAAAATAAACCAACATTCTGCTCATGTTTTATTTTTTATTCTTAACCTATTTTCTTATAAACTTAAAACCATCTTTAGGACCTTGAAATTATGAGAATGCCCCATACTAGTACTTTGAAAGCTAAGCCAACATTTGTGGCTCTCTTGACAACCTCAAGAAAGTTATCGAAGTTTGCAAACAAATTTAGCACTTTAGCAACAACGAACACGAACTCAAAAAATCATATTATAGATAGCAACCCGTTGATCTCGTTGGCCACTCTGATTTTCTTTAGACGCTTTTAGAGTTTATTTTGCATAGTTCAGTTCATGATTAGCCTATAAATCTAAATTTTGATTAATGTATACTCGATCCTCTCGTTGTTATAATTGATACATAATTTGGTAAGAGGGTTGTGGAATACTAGAGTTAATTTGATGTTGTAATCCGAGTAAATAATTATGATGTTACAGTTAATTATGAAGGCATCTTTTGCATGGCAACTAAGAATTATTCATCATTATTTAACATTAAAGTTTATGATTAAATGCATATGTTTTTAATTCCATTGTAAATGAATTAAGTTACTATTATCTTTTCAAATTTTACTATTTTTAGGTTATCATTCCATCATTCATGTCGTCTTCTCAACCCAACTTAGTGACTGACAGTGGCACATCAGTTTATAATACTAAATTATATCTTTTAATTAGATTCAAACAATGAAGAATCTTTTGACATTTTATTTTGAGCAAAATAAACCACAAATCAATTAGATGCCTGAATTGAAATAAAAAAAGACCAGCCAGTTAGAAACTTTTAGTGGCTAAATATAAATAGGTAAAACATTGAAAACGTGCGAAACTTCATCTTAATAAGCTTGTTTGAATTTGCTTAGTTTAAAGGGGTCAAAAAATAGTCAAGATCACACATGACGCTATTGGCAACTATAGTGGTTAGTTTAGTTTTAGTGGGGGATCTCCCCTTTATTTCTACAATATCAGCTAGAAAACTTGTCCGAAGACATATGAGATACAATAAGGGGCATTATGGCGATTAATTCTTGTAAAGTTGGTGTTTTGGGAAATTGTGTTTGTTTTTGCTCCTTTACATGAATGCATGTGTTTGTTAGTCAGTTGGTCTTACAATATTAATATCAATTAGTAATGGAATGTAATCCTACTCAAATCTTTGGTGTAAGTTGTGTCGTATCATATATTTTATTACCCAACCATTTTGTGTTGTATTTTGTTTAGGGACTAGGACCATAAATAGAAAGTGACCCTTTCCTTTTATACATATCTATGTTGTTTTAGCTATGGGTACTTAACGAATTAAATTAGTATCTTGACAAACGAATTAAAAGTTTATTATACTTATTTAAGTGCATTTATTTTAATAGATAAATAGAGGAATGTTTAAGTACTATTAATAATTTAAGTTCAACTTACACTCATGCTAGATTAGTTCCTAGTATGAAGAATCATACTATTTGTTTATATTATAACAAATATTTGAAAAGTTGGCGAGTCGCTAAGTTAACGAAACATCATTTAGCTAAGATTAATGGTGGTATGGACCATTGTAATGGAGTTAGCTATGATGTAAGATGACATGAAATTTTGCTTAAAGAGTGTCAAAATAAAAAAGAAAGAAGAAAAAAAATACTATGTTATGGAATTAGGGGTGAAAGTTTATTTGGCAATATAGTCAAAATGAGATTGACAATACTAAATTTGGTATTCCTTTCCAACAAAAAGGGATTGTAAAAACTAATATGAGGATAAGAAGAAGAAAAATGTCTAAACATTTTTTGTTCCATGAATAACTCCTAGAACTTAACTTTCAATTCTAGTGCATTACAATCTAAAGAGGTCGATGACTACAAAGTTAATCTTCTGAGCAGTTTTATAATTGAAATGAAAAGTTGTTTAATGGAAAGAAGAATGACTTGGGCAATTTATATATGTTCAATCATGTGTAATGGTTAGAAATAGTAGATATGATCCCATTTACTATTTTTTTAGGTATTTTTACTAAGGGGAAAATGTTTTTGAAGTCAATTAATGCATCTAACCTTGTCAGGAATGTTGATACTTTATTAGAAAATTTTGATGAAATTGTTAATGAACTTGGTCCTAAAAATATTTTTACTATTCATCATTGACATTGATGTTGCACATAAAATAGTTAGGAAGAGGTTACAAATAAGAAATAAGTCTTTCTATTGGATTCCTTATGCTGCACATTATATTGACCTAATGTTAGAAAATATAGGGGACACTAGATACTTTCTTGTCATTGATGAAACTATAAAAAGGCAAAAAAATTGACTAAGTTTATTTATAATCATATAACCATATTTTATGAGGAAGGATTTTACTAATTGTAGAAATTTATGTTGTTATACCATTATTAGATTTGGAAATAATTTTGTTTCAAATAAAGGTGTTAATACAAATTTTTATAAAAGAAAATTGATTTGCTTCTTAGTTTGATATGTCTAATGCTAGAATGGAAGTTTCTAGAATTATTCTTGAAGATCATGAATTTTGGTCATAATGTCAATTTGTTATTTGAGTTTGTGAGTATTTAGTGAGAGTACTTTGTTTGGGTGAAAGTGATAAGAAGGCAATAATGGGTCACTCTTGTCATGCCATAATGAGGGCAAAATAAGCAACTAAGGCTAGTTTGATAAATAGGCCTTTATTGTGCACACTTTATCTTATATTCGTTAATGAATGGTGAGAAAGACCACTTTACTTTTCATTTTTTTGCTGCTGGGACATTTATAAATCTAATATTTTAGACCATGTTTTACAAATAAAGTTGATGTTAATGGGAAAATACTATTAACAATCATAGTAATTATTTCACATCAGATGGTGCAACACCTCCTTAAGTTATAAATAAAGGCAAACAAGGATGAGTGATTTTGGGATGCCTATTATAATATGTCAAAAAGATAAGTTTAACTTAGTTTTTTTTTAATTTTTGTTACTTGTTTAAAATTAATCATCACTTCATTTTGTTTACAAGATTACTTTTGTTGCTTTACATTGCTTAGTAGAATCAATTCAGAAGTAGTATTCTAGAATTATAAAAGTTTTCAATTCTTCTTAATCAAAGTGCAAGTGCAAGTTAGTGTGATAGGAATTGAAGCACATTTGAATTCATTCATTATAAAAAGAAATAAATTAGAACACAAGAGATTAAATGATTTTATATTTGTTGAATACAACTTGAAGTTTGAGAAAGGTATATTATTATCATTATTAAGATGAATATAATATCTCATATTTTCTTAGTAATTTAATTTTAACCGTTTACTAGGAGCCTTAATAGAATAAGTAGTTATATAGATCCAATTTACCTTGATCATATTGATCTTCCAATTAACTTGTACAGAGAGAGATCTTGTGTGAGGACCCAGTTGTTCATTAGAAAACTTAAGAACTAATTAGGTTGTGGGTTCATCTTTAATTGAGAGATTACATTTTCAGATACTCAACTTAATTAGGGATTATCAATTAGGGTTTAGTGATTATAACTCGAGAGAGAGTAATCCAACCCTCGATAATTTAGAATCGACACCATATTAACAAATAAGTGTTTAGATTAGCATTGAAGATAGGATAAATCTAGTCCTTCGTAATTAGTTAAACATCTTGGTTGATTTTCAATTATGACTTTTGTTTTGTTCAATTTCAATTTCATTTTATGTTATTTTTGCAAGTTAATTTTCAGACAATCATATTCTCGTATTTACTTTTCTTTATACTTTTTATTTTCTTTTTATTAATTTTTCTAAGCTTTAGAGAACTTAGAATTAGATTAGCTCACACCCTCTTATATGATCAACCCCTCTTTTAGTAGAATTCACGACCCTTGCACTTGTGGTTGTCGAGGGCTTTAATTAGATTAAATCTAAGCAAACCAAAAAAATTTTAGTGTTGTTGATGGGGACAAGAAATATAAAACATAAAAAAAGGGAGAGAGAAAAGTTTAGGCGTAAAGTAGAAGGCACACCAATTTGGACATCACAAGGCAACTATGAGGAGTTCAAAAAGTTAAATGATGGAGAAATATATTATAAGGAGAAAATGACCCTTGTGGACGTCAATAAGGCAGAAATTGGTCAAGGAATTAATCATCCTTATTTGAACACATACTATCAGGGGTGGTAGAACTACCCAGATTTCTATTAGGTCTAACAATGTAAGGAATCACATGGGACATCAAGACCTGTTAGGATTTCATCAAAATGAGTCCAGTTCATGGGATTCTAAATTGGACAAGATAATGGATAAGCTAATGAACATGGAAAAGGCTTAGAAGAGACTGGAAGAGAAGTTTGAGTAATTAACAGAAGACTATTCCTTTTCTATTCGCAACCTAGAGATTCAAATGAGACAACTTTCTGGTGAATTTTTCAGAGAAGTGTGGAAAACTTTTTGAGCAATATGGAAGTACATCCAAGAGAGCAATGTAAGGTTATCACACTTCGGAGTGGGAAAGAGTTAGAAGCACCAGTGGGAAGACAAACTGAAACCCACCTTGTAGATGACCAAGAGAATAAGAAAGAGGATAAAGAAAAGAATGAGGACCCTCTATAAAGTCATCCTCCACCCTCATTTAGGAAAATTGTTGTGATAAAATCTTTAAAGAAGCAAGAAGAAGAAGAACAGATGATAACAGACATCAAGCTTGAAACAGATATGAGAGTCTCTGTTCATAAAGTGAAAATAGAAGAGGAGATGAAGGTGATTGAGGAAGAAAGAGAGTAGTTCACCTTCTTACAGGATAAATTGTTTGATTCCATTGAAGATTTATGGGATTTCATCATTCCTAATTATGTTGATAGCTTGTCATCGAAAAGGCATTAAAAAAATTACTTGGATTCTTTGATTTAATTGATTATGCCATTTTCATTATCTTACAACATGTAGCTTATCTACACGTTACAAATGTTAGACGTCGCTTCCGGAGCTCAACATTCAGAGTCATAAGACGTGAGCAAACTCATTTCTTCAACTCATACCCTTACTTTGCTTCAATCAATCTTTTTCAAATCAATACCAAAAGCTATAAAATTTTATGGAGAGATAGAGGAATGTGTTAGGAAACTATTTCTTTAAAAATCAAGTTATTGGGGGTCGAATGGAGAAATTATGGCCAAAAGAATCAAACATGATTTTGCCTCAATCACATTGTACTTGTTTCAGAAAAATTAGCATAACTTTTACTAGATATATCGGATTAAGATTGTCTTTAGACAGTTTTGAAGAGAACTTCGAGATATACAACTTTCATGAAGATCTTGAAGAGAGATTTGGCCATCTAGAGGGTCAAAATCTCGAATTTCCAAAAGTGTAGACAATTCAGATGAAGTGATTCAATCTAAATAAATCAGACGAAGGGACTCAGTGTCAGATGAAGGGATTCAGTCTTAGACGAAGGGATTCAATCTAGATGAATCAGAAGAAGGGACTCAGTCTTAGATGAAGGGATTCAGTATCGAAGGGACTCAGCCTTAGACGAAGGGATTCAATCTAAATGAATCAGACGTAGGGACTTAGTCTCAAACGAAGGGACTCAGTCTAGATGAATCAGACGAAGGGACTCAGTCTCAGATGAAGGGACTCAGTCTAGATGAATCAGACGAAGGGATTCAGTCTAGATAAATTAGATGAAGGGATTCAATCTAGATGAATCAGACAAGGGACTCAGTCTCAGACGAAGATATTCTATCCAGATGAATCAAACGAATGGACTCAGTCTCAGACAAAGGGCCTAAGTCTCTTCTCTCTTTTGCTTCTCATGACCCTTCTCTCTTCTTCTTCTAAATTCAAGACTACATTCTATTTTAATCTTCCAAAAATACGCCTTACGTATTTAGTTCTCTCAATTTTGTTCTTATGTCCTTTAGCCCCCTTAAGTCTATTTAAATCTAATACCTTAACCATACACTAATTTCATTCTAACACTCCATTCTAAATTCTAATTTCTACTTAAGCTCCCTAAAATAATAGGCTAAATTCTAAAAATGATGAAACAAATAAATCAATAATAAAAAATTTTGGATCTAACAATTCCCCCCTAAAAGAATTTTATCCTTGAAATTCTTACCTGAGTCCACAAAGAGTTGTGGATACTTCTCCTTCATTGCTTCCAAAGGCTCCCATGTTGCCTTCTCCGTAGAATGGCTCTTCCACAGGACTTTAACCAACTTCACTGTCTTGTTTCTTAAGACCTTCTCCTTCGAATCTAGAATCTCCACTGGTTGCTTCTTATATGTCAAATCCTCCCTTATTTGAACCTCTGAAGGTTGAACTGTGTGTGAAGGATCTGATCGGTACTACCTTAACATCAATACATAGAAGGCATTGTGAATCTTAGACAATTTTGGTGGCAAAGCTAACTTATAAGCTAAAGGCCCAATCTTCTTAATGATCTCATAAGGGCCTACATATCTTGGACTTAGCTTTTCCTTTTTACCAAATCTCAAAACTCCTTTCCATGGAGAAGCTTTAAGAAACACTTTGTGTCCAACTTCAAATTCCATCTCCCTTTTATGTGCATCTATATAGCTTTTCATCCTATCTTAAGCTGTTTTAAGTCTCTGTTTTACCAATTTAATCTTATCAACTGTGACTTGCAACAACTCAAGACTTAAAAGCCTCCTTTCACCTTCCTCATCCCAACAGATAGGAGTTCTACACCTCCTACTGTACAAAACTTCATAAGGTGCCATTTGAATTCCTAAGTGATAGGAATTATTGTAAGCAAATTCGATTAAAGGTAAATGATCATCCTATGAGCCTTTGAAATCCATTGCATAAGCTCTTAACATTGCTTTCAATGTTCGTATTGTCCTCTCTGATTGTCCATCGTTCTATGGATGGAAAGCTATACTAAAATGCAACTTAGCTCTCAAAGCCTCTTGTAAGATTTCCCAGAATCTAGAGGTGAACCTGGGATCTCTATCCGAAACTGTAGAGTTTGGAATCCCATGTAGTCTGATTATTTCATCCACATATTTCTTGGCCAAAGCATTCAAAGAATTTGTCTGTCTAATTGGAAAGAAATGTGCTGACTTAGTTAGCCTATCAGTAATCACCCATATTGCATCATGCTTCCTGCTGGTCCTTGGCAATCCCATCAAGAAATCCATCGTAATCTTCTCCCACTTCCATTCAGGAATAGACAAAGGTTTGAGCTTACCTGAGGTGTCTGGTGTTCAGCCTTAACTTGCTGACACATTAAGCATCTTTTAGTATGTTCTACAACATCTTTCATCATTGCTTTCCACCAAAAGTGCTCTTTCAAATCTGAATACATGCTCGTACTCCTTGGTGATAAGGAGCATTGTGCGCCTTATTAAGAATCTCATCCTTCAGCTCTAACATATTTGGAATACACAATCTATTACCTATCACCATTAATCAATCTTCTCTTATCTCTATTTCAAAAGGTTTACCACTTTTAATCTCTTCTCAGAGCCTGCTCATATACTCATCTTACTTCTGTAATCCCTTAATCTTTTCATTCAACACTGGCCTCACTCTAAAATTAGCTAATACACAATCAGGCTCGACTTGCCTTAATGTTACCATAAGCCTGGCTAATTCCTTCAACAAAGGAACATACACTATCTCCATATGTGCCATAGTGGACTTCCTACTCGGTGCATCCGCTACCACATTAGCTTTCCCCGAGTGGTAGTCTATCTTCAAGTCATAATCTTTCAATAGTTCTAACAACTTTCTTTGTCTCAAATTCAATCCCTTTTGGCTCATTAGGTACTTAAGACTCTTGTGGTCTGTAAATACCTTAGTAGTGACTCCATATAGATAATGCCTCCATATCTTCAATGCAAAAATTATGGTAACTAACTCTGAGTCATGCGTAGGATAATTCATCTTATAAGGCTTTAATTGCCTAGAAGTATAGGCAATCACTTTATCACCTTGCATTAACACACAACCCAATCCCTTCCTTGAGGCATCACTATACACTGTATACCTATCACTACCCAAAGGTAAAGTCAAAATCGGTGCAATTGTAAGCCTATTCTTCAATTCCCCAAAATTGCTCTGGCACTCCTCTGTCCACACAAATTTCTGATTCTTCCTTGTCAATTTAGAAAGTGGAGCTGCTATCATGAAAAAGCCCTCCACAAGCCTTCTATAATACCAAAATAAACCCAAGAAACTTCTCACTTCAGTTACATTCTTAGGTGCTTCTCATTTCACAACTGCTTCTACCTTCCTCGGATGCACATTTACTCCTTGCTCTGAAATCACATGTCTAA
The DNA here is from genome assembly GCA_032467995.1 of Erythroxylum dillonii. Classification (NCBI taxonomy): domain Eukaryota; kingdom Viridiplantae; phylum Streptophyta; class Magnoliopsida; order Malpighiales; family Erythroxylaceae; genus Erythroxylum; species Erythroxylum dillonii. Next base: position 316 of record JANKYE010708670.1, on the reverse strand, counting down.
GAAATGTCACTTCCTTTAGCCAAAATTCACATTTGTCGAATTTGGCATACAACTCGTTCTTCGTCATTGTCTCCAAAGAAATTCTTAAATGTTCCTCATGCTCCTTATCAGTCTATGAATATACCAAAATATTATCAGTAAAGACAATGACAAATTGGTCTAAGAAAGGATTAAAGACTCTATTCATCAAGTCTATGAAAGTTGCAGGTACATTTGTCAACCCAAAAGGCATGACCAAGACTCGGTGACTCACTACAATAAACAATCAGTATGGGAAACAGAGGAATGTTGTCGGAAGACAACACTTTGAAAACAG
>JANKYE010708628.1:0-10502 GCA_032467995.1 Erythroxylum dillonii | reverse complement strand
CCAAGTGATTCTTCTCTAATCACTCAGCTCATAATAATAACAATGATAGAAATGAAGTAGTAAAGCTCAGTACAGCTAAATACAATTTGAATATGTTAAGAGCAAAATTGAGAGCGATGTGAAGATAATTTCGAACTATGGTAAGTATGCTTTGCTTTGGACTTGTATAATCAATCCTTTGAAGTTCCGTCCTTTATTTGCAAGCTTCAAGACGTTTTTAGGCATTGTACAACTCTCCTAGTCGTTGTAGAACGCTCCTAGCCGTTGTATGAAGTTTTTCTCCCGTTTGAAATCAATTGACACAATCAAATTATGTTCAGCTACAACTAACAGTCGACTAGTCGGTGTGTAAAAGTCGATTAGTACATTATAGTCAACTTATCTTCAAGAATTAGTCGACTAGCACTAACGTTTTTCATGAAACTTTCTGCTCTTCTCTTCGAATAGTCGACTAATATGATAATAGTCGACTAATCCATTTAACCAATTGACAGGTCTGATTGTTAATAGTCGACTTGCAACATAATGGTCGACTTGTCCCAAGCTCCAACTGACAGATCTCACACAATCTACAATCTTTGATTGTTGAGATGCTTATTGAAATTCTTCATACAAGATCTTCTCATGAAATATACGTTGTTTAACTCTGATACTCATTATTGCAATCTTGATTTTCACAAATCGACTTTATTTAAATTTCATCTGACTTGAAAATCATCAACAACACAATAGTCAACTTGTGCCATCATTCGTCGACGAGTGTACCACCATTTTAATCCAAATACTTGAAATTATTTCTTAACCAATTCTTTAAGTTTTATTATTATCAAAACATAGAAGGATTTAATTTGTTAACCTTCATTGGTCCAACAATTTCAAACGGGAGAAAATCTTCATACAATGGCTAGGAGAGTTCTACAACGCCTAAAAACTTGCAAATAAATGACGGAACTTCAAATGATTGATTACACAAGTCCAAAGCGAAGCATACTTACCATAGTTCGAAATTATCTTCACATTGCTCTCAATTTTGCTCTTAACATATTCTAATTGTATTCAGCTGTACTAAGCTTTACTATTTCATTTCTATCATTATGATTATTATGAGCTGAGTGATTAGAGAAGAATCACTTGGGAGGTAAGATTTGTGCCGGAAAATAAATCATTTGCAAGGTGTAGCTTGAGCCGGCAGTCAAGTTGAGTTGGAAGAGTTCACACTGAACTAAAAAGTGTGTAGTAAAGAGCTTTGTCAAAATCCTAAGTGAGAGTTTAGGTAGAAGACGTAAGTCTTAGCACCGAACCTCTATAAACACTGTGTTTGTGTCTCTTTTACATTTCAATTTGCTTATTTGTTTCGTGTGCTTTGATTCAAAAGCTAACTTATTTCTTTTCTTGCTGGACAAGAAAACCTTCTTAACTAGGAAACTTAAAATAAAATAAAATAGAAACAAATCCTAATATACGACAAGAATTTGTTTTGATTTTGCTATTGGCTATTGGTTTGTTTTGCTATTAAATAATTGTTTAATTGTAAGGATTTTTTTTTAATTTTTCGGTGTTAACGAAATTGTAATAGATTTGCTGTTAATTTTGTTAATAGATTTTACTAAATAAATAGAAAGAAATAAGATTTAGAATGATAAGTAAGGTATATGCTTATGTTAATTTTAGGCATGTGTTATTATCACCTTGTTGTAATTAACAAAAACATAAAATGTACTTTGTATGTAGAGACTACGTAGTAAGATTGTATTGAATTTTTTTGATACATATGGATTTGGCTAACTGTGGATTAGTATTCGTACAACAATAAGTTAGGCACCGACGTTATGTTCTAACAGTAGCAAAATTACACTATATGGTGTATATACACCAACTGGAATTGTTTATTTTTTAAGAACAACAAAAAGTTTACAGTTAAGTAATACTAAAACCCTTGCATAGATCTCTTATGTACATATAAATATGTTAATTTGTATGTAAATAAATCAGGTATTTTGTGCATGCGAATGGTATTTGTCCTGGCTATTCCCTTCTGTCAGTTGAGAATATAGTAAACTTGAGTTTTCAATGAATTGTTACATTCATTATTAAAAAATTCAAGTTTGACATTATAAAACATTTTGATATAGTAGACAAGTGATCACATAAAAATTTTAATCTTTAATTTTATTATTATTTATTAAAGGATGTATATTTAAACCGAATGTTTGTTCATCCTATGACTTGTTGGATTTATATTACTGTAGGATTTTATGTTTGCCAATTATATTTAATTGCTCTAAATCTAATTAAGTAATAAATTGCTCTGTTTGGTTTGAGATTAATGAAAATATTTTGATTCTTGATTGTTATTTAGACTATGCCTCGTATGAGATTTGGAGCATCTTCATCTTTTGAAGCAGACGATGTCCCTGATTTAGGTAATCCTTGCCTTCAATTTAACAGTGCTGAGAGCCAATCAAGGTATGTAAGTTTAAAAGATCGTCCAATTATGCCAAATAGATTTATTGATCGTGGAGCTATAACTAAGTTAAAAATTGCAAATCGAGTTAATGAATTGTTGCATAACATAGGATGGGACAAATTTGCAAATTTTAGAAAAAATTCATATGTTGAATTAACTTTAGAATTTTTAACAACTTTAGATTTGATCTGTAACCAAGATGGCATTGTAATTAAATTGATATCTAGATTAATGAATAAGATACATGTTCTTGCTTTAAATGATTTGAATGATATATTTGGATTTCCACATAGTGATTTATATGGCTATCATGATGAATTTAGTCCTAAAGAATATTGGAATAAAATTACAAATTAAAAAAATATTTTTTTCTCCAAGTAGGTCTAAATCGTCTACTTTTGTGGATCCTAGCTTACGTTATCTTCATAGATTTTTAACTTATACAATATTTGGTAAAGGAGATAGTCAAGGTGCAGTTTCTAAAACTGAATTGTTTGTGTTGTGGTGTGGTGCATAGTAAACACTTTAAGTCTGGTATGTGGTTAAGTGTGCATATGATGGATGTAGCAAAAGTTAGCGCTGGGAAAATAGTTGTTGAGGCATTTGTTACCCAAATTGCAGAGTATTTTGGTTTACTGACTGAGAGAACAAGTATGCAGTTAGTTTCAGGGAATTCTAGTTTAGACTTGCAGTCCTTGATGTCAATGAAGATTGCGAAGCGGCAAGGTGATCGTTATATTGTTATTAGTGACGTGGCAACAGAACCTTCAACTAGTGAGCACAGTCGGTGCGAAAGAGGTAAAGGTACATAAAGGGAAGGCCCTTCACTACATGAAGGTATGCAATTTAACATTGCACCTACTTCTGTGGAATACCAATCATTAACCAATGAACTTATTGTTTGTGAACGGCGAACAGATGAGAGGTTGCAAAAGATTGAGGCAAATATCGCGGAGATCACGGATTTGCTAGCAAATTTGAATCCTCGCTCGAGAAAACGCCCATCTCCATCTTAATATTGTATTTCTATTTTTTTTCTTTTATTATTTTGATTGTTTGTCATTAAATTATTTTTATTTTATTGTTTGCCTTAATTAATGTTGTTTGCATGTTAGATCTTTTATTTAATTTCCTAGGATGTTGACTATGATTGTTGTACATATTGTGTTTATTTTTTTTGTTTAATAGTTAAAGATGTGTGATTATTGACTGAACTTAATCGGGGTTATAAATGCATAATATAAGTGAATAAATATATTGGTATGCATCAGTTGATTGACGTGGATTTTAATTGAAAGGGTATTAGCTTGCTGTGATAGATGAATGACACTTCCCTTCGGTAAGAGTTTGAGACCAATTAAAAGTATTTGTTGTTGAGAGTATTCTTTCATTTTAAACAAATCTAGAACTTGCTTGCGAATAATAGTCAAGATTACATTATCTTATGCAAACATTAAAATGATGAAGGCATTTAGGATATAACCTCAAAACTTAAAAAGTCAACATGATATTATCCTTAGTGAATCCCTTTGAGCTTGCATGGAACCTTATTTTGGTTAAAACCTGAAACATGAGCTTTGTCTTTTATTGTTTATTTGCCTTTATTATACCCGCCATAAGGGTAAGTTGAGCATTTAAAAGGTATATATGTTGTTGTACATTGGAAAAAAAAAAGCAAATGATATCAACCGAACAAGAGAGAGAAAAAGGGAAAAATAGAAGGATATATGTTGTTGTACATTTAGTAAAGAAGGAAATTATTGGTGGGGGGGGAGAAATTGGCATGCAAAAAAAAAGAAAGAAAAAAAAAGAAAATGAAGGAAAAAAGGTTGACTGAAAAAGTAAAGGAGATTCCTTAAAAAACAAAAATTTTGTGTTTTATATTTTATTAGTTTGTGTCATTTTAAATGCTCAATTAGTCCCTTGGTTTTAAGCTAAATTTTATCTTTTCCATACCTTTATCAAGGCCTTATTACAATCAAAATAAAGACCTTTAGATTAATGTTTGTGTTAGATATAGAGTAGTGAATATTGGAATAGCTAGCAAGCTTATAGTTGATGTTTAACATGAAATGAAAAATGAGTGAATATTTTTAACCTTTGGGTGCTTGAAAAAATGGAAAATTGAGTGAGTGTCTATCACACTAGTTAATGGTCTTTTAGTTGATGTACTTGTCAATTATGATTATGCATATGAATAATAGTTTGTTCACGAATTATTATGAGTTTTAAAAGCTTAGGTTGTGTTTGTTAAAATGATCATTTAACATCTTTAATTATTAAATTAGAAAATAATTTGTTGTTATTATTAATGTGTTTTTTTTCTATGTTTGTGCTTTTATAGTTCAATGTTTTTAATGATGCTGGTTTTTTTTCTTTTCTTAATTTCACGTTATTGTTGATTATTGAATACTATTAATTTTCTTTAACAATGTTCTTGCAAAGAAAAAAGAAGAAGAAAGAGAAGACAAAATTTGAGGGCCGGAAACCGACTTAGATGCTCTAAATGTATTTGTTGATAAAGAGGATGGTGCGAAGAATAAGAAGATAAGGAAAGAGAAGGATAGGTATGGTGTGCCACTGTTAAGGGGGAAAAACACTTATATATGTATTGTGAATGTTTAATTTGTGGGTAGAATGTTTGTGTTTAATTAATAGCGTTAAGGCTTTAGTTGAATGTTTATGGTTAATTGACTGATGATCTGTATTGTTAATGTTTAGTTCGTGAATAGAAATTTTTGATTCTTGAATATTTATATGATTGTAGGTTTTGATTTTTATGTAGTATTTATGCTTTTGTCGTCGAAGTTTTAGTTGAATGTTTATGTTAGTTGATAGCATAACATCATCAGTCACGAGTTTAAGTCACACCTGAGACTCGTGAGTGTTGTGAATGCTTAAAATTTGTGATTCTTGAATACTTTGACTATGATTGTAGGTTTTGATGTCTATGTTTTAGTTACGTATAATTGATAGCCTCTTTGTGTTGTGTTATCATTAGTCATGGGTGTGACTCTGTTAAAGTTTATCTAGAAATAATTAACATGTAATATTAAGATTAGTAGTAAAATGAGAATAAGTTAACCAGGTTTATATTCAGAATTTCACATGATGCTCTATTTACAAGAATTTATTTTACAAAAATCTGATAAAAATGAAAACGCAGGAGAAAACAAGAAATGTTAAAAAAATAGAAAATAAACATAAAGTAAAGAAAATGTTTTCTTTTTCTTTTGATATGTTGACATGTTTTCTTTTTCTTTTGATATGTTGACAAGTCACACCCGTGACATCCACGTAAAAAACGTTGTTAAAAAAATCCATGTGAGAGGTAAAACGCAGGAAATTGAAAAGAGAGATGAGAAGAAGGAAACCTGGGTTCAGCAGGATGTTTTTGTCAGCAAAAATTACAAGTGAATGGAACTCCATAGGTAGCAGCTGTAGAACGAAAGCATTTCTTACATGCCATATACCAGTACTTTTGTAAGGTGTGTTGGAAGGAAATATTAACTTTAATCCATATTATCTACATATAACCCATAATAAGATTTTTATTTAAAAAAATAATGTGAAATATTTTATAAGAATATAAAATGTAGTTGCCTTACTGGTAGAATTCAAGAATATGATTTTGGTAATTTTCTGATGCAATCCGAAAGATATATTAGGATTATATCTCATATAAGCTCATTTGCTAATAAGGTTTTTAATTTCCTTATTATTTCGTCGTGCCCTGTAACATAACCCATTGTTTAAATGTTCTCACAGCTGTATAAAATTCTTGATCATAGGTACTCCATCTTTTCCTTGTATCGTTAAACTTCTCACTAAAGAAAGCTACAGGTCAACTTTCTTTAGATAAAACAACTCCAATGCCTACTCTACATGTTTCACATTCAACCTCAAAAAGCTCGTCAAAGTCCGGTAAGGCTAGGATAGGAGTATTGCTGAGTTTTTCCCTAATCAAAGCAAAACTTTTCTCAGCTCATCATTCCAATCAAACATTCCCTTCTTCATGCATTATGTGATAAGGGCCATAATTGAACTGAAGTTTCTAATGAGCCTCTTGTAGAAAGTAGCTAGCCCATGGAATGATCGAACCTCACTAACATTCTTAAGGGTATGCCCTTCAAGAATTGCCTTAACCTTTTCTTCATGCACATGAATTCCTTCAAAATAGGTAAAGCTTATTATGTTGTAAAACAAACAAAACTCTCCTCAAATGTACTAGATGCTTCTCAATTGTTCTATTATAGACAAGGATATCATCAAATTAAACAACTACGAACTTTCCATTAAAAGGTCTGAGCACTTGGTTCATGAGTCTCATAAAAGTGCTAGGGACATTGAACAACCCAAAGAGTATGACTAATCACTCATACGACCCCTCTTTTGTTTTAAATGCGATCTTCCACTCATCCCCAGGTCTAATCTGTATTTGGTGATAACCACTTTTCAAGTCAAGTTTAGAGAATACCTAAGAACTACAGAGTTGATCAAGCATGTCATTCAATTTGGGAATAGGAAATCGATATCTCACAGTGATTTTGTTAACGGCTCTACTGTCAACACACATTTTCTACGATACATCCTTCTTGTGTGTCAAAAGTGCAGGAATAGCATAAGGACTCATGTTTTCTCGGATCAAGCCCTTTTTCATAAATTCTTCCACATGTTCTCTTAGAATATCAGCTTCTTTAGGGTTCATTCTATAACGAGGCAGATTAAGAAGCTTAACTCCAAGTACTAAATCAATGTAATGTTGAATATCTCTCAAAAGAGGCAATTCATTAGGTAATTTGGACTGGACCAAATCTAAAAACTCCTTCAAAAGCTATTGGACCAGATTTGAATTAGCTTCATTCTCCTCCTCTTTCTCCTCCAATAATTGGTTCTTTACCACTCTCAAGTCTCCTTAACTTCCTTCTCAAAATCTTGCCCACTAAAAGTTAGCAATGTCTTTCCCTCCTCTCTAAGAGTCTTTGGCCCATCAAATGCTGCATTTGTGGATAGCATGGTCACTTTCTTGCCTTTCCAATGGAATGAGATGATGTTATCTCTTCCTCTATAAGTAATATCCATGCCAAATTTCCATGACTTTCCTAGGAGTATGTGGCTTACATTCATATCCACTACATCACAGTAAATAGTAGTCTTGTGAGACTTTCCGATAAAAATAGGAACTTGACATACTTCAGTTACTTTCAATGCTGGCCCATCAGTAAGCCAACCAGCAGTGTAGGGATGAGGTTGTTTCTCAATAGGAAACTTCATATGATCCACCGTCTTTCTTGCTACTAAATTCTCATCACTACAATTGTCTACAATCAAGTTGCACACCTTACCATTGACAGTGTAAAAGGATCTAAAAATGCTTCTCCTTTGTTGTGACTCCTCAGTTTTAGATGAACAAAGTATCTTCCTTATCACTAGACTAACTCTGTCCTCGACAAATTTTTCAGCAAACTCCTCTTCTTCTTCTCATTCTTCTTGAATTTCTTCCAAATCTTCTTCACCTTACATTAAGGTAGTCTCCTTTTTCATCAACGTTGACCATCTTTCTCTCAGGACAATTACTAGAGATATGTCCAGGCTTCTACCATTTATAAAACATGTCTATTTTTTGTGGTGCATATGGGTTGGAACCCTTAGGAACTCCTCTACTGCTGTTGCCACCTCCTTCAAAAGGCTTCCTTTTGTCCACTCTTAAATCTTTAGGGGCATTGTCGACTTTTAATGTTTCAATTAATGCTTTCCCCTTTCCTACCACTTCATTTCGAATTGGTTGAGTTGAACTCCTAGGGTATTTAAACCTCTTAGGCGCCATTTCCATCTTTTCAACTCTCAAGACCAATTGGTAGGCCTCCTCTATGTTCTAAATAGTGTGCATTCCAAGCGTTTCACTTATGGATGATCTTAATCCTCTAAGATACCTTGAAACTTGCTACATGTCAAATTCTTCAAGATTATTACGTGCTGCCAGTCTCAAGAACTCATAATGATACTCCTCCACACTGTTAGAACCTTGGATGCAACTTTGACAAAGATCAAATAAGTGCAGCTCATAATCAGGGTGTAAACATCTAAGGAAAAGGGCTTGTTTCAATTTCCTCCAAAATCTGATTGGTGGTTTTCCGTTCCTCTCTCGATTCTTTTGAAGATTACTCCACCAAAATTTAATACTACTTTTTAATTTATAGCCCGCAATTTTCATTAGTTTGTCATCTGTGACTTCCATCATCTCTTGAAAACTTTCCATCTCATCAATCCAATCAAGAAAGCCTTTAATGCTTAGATTTCCACTTGAGTAAGGGACTTCAACTATAATCTTGTAATCATCTTTACCCTTTGACCTCTTATTGGTTGGTCTTGGTCTATAATTTCTTTATCCAAACTTTCTTCCATAAGAGGCATTTGATTTTGACCGTGAGCTCTCCTATTTTCTACATCCTTGGAAGATTAGGTCTGCCAATAGGTTGGGGTTAAGATAAACCTCTATCTTGAGCTTCCTTAAGTGTTATTCCTCCATTATTGGCTTGATTAAGGCCCATAATAGTTAGAAGTTGATCCATAAGAGTCGCTAATCTATTAATAGCCTCTAAAACTTCGTCAAATCTCTAGTTATCACCTTAATTAGCCATATGTATGGGATGGTCAAGACTGAAAACATTTGGTTTGTCTTTACTAGGTTTTGGGTGAATTTTCTAGGTTGGTAGGATTGGAAGATGGGCTAGAGGATGTGGAACAGAAACAAAACTGAGGAAAGGCACCAAGAAAGAAGTCCAGGAAAAAATTTTATGGGTTGGTAGGGCTGGAAGATGAGCTGGAGGGTGTGGAACAGAAAGAAAACTAAGGAAAGGCAACAAGAAAGAAATTCAGGAAAAACTGAATTTTAATTCTCTGATACTAACTGATGTAGCGAAAGTAATTAGATAGAGATTTAGGTTAATCTCGAAACCAAATCCAAGCATAAAAGCTTAAGATTTAATTAACAAAAGAAAGACACCATCTCTCAGGAAAATTTATTGCAAAAGCTTTATTAAAATAATGATTTTTGGGATCCCTAAAACATTTGTTAACCCTCCCTTTTACATTCCTAATGTGTTACATAAGAGTCCTAATTCTAGTGTGAAAATGATTGATTGAAATCTTTTTCTAAAGTTGACTTATTTCTTTTCTTGTTCGACAAGAAAACTTTCATAACTAAGAAACTTAAAATAAAATAAAACACAAATAAATCCTAATGAATATACGACAACATAACAAATCCTTATCCTAATGGATATATGACAACATAACAAATCCTTATAAGTTCAATCCTTTATTAGTTTCTTTGGTTGATTGTTTCAGATGGATAAACTTAATCATTCAATTGAGTGTTCTAAAAGGTAGCCTTTAGCTACAAATCGTCCCCAAAAGTTCGTTAAATGGCAAGCCTTTGACAACGATTCAGTAAAATTGTCACTTAATCCTAAGCTTTGGGTGACATTTTGTCCGAAATCATTGCAAAAAGCTCACTACAACAAAAAGAACCTTTGGTAGATGTTTAAGTGTGAGAATGTTGATAATTATAATTTACATTATATTTTGGTAGATGTTTTAGTGTGTTTATAGGTGTTGATTAGAAGATTTTTTCATGTTTAGGCTTAGAATTATGTTAATATAATTGTGTTTTTATGTTTTTTTAGTGATACGTGGTTTAGAGCATGATATTACTTTTAGTATTGACGGCCAGATAGTGAATACTCATTATAGACAACTTCATCCTAAGGCTGTAGGAGCTCTAATGTGTACTCCAAGTTGGTTAGGTGCTAGAAAATATTTAAGGTAAACATTTTACTTTACATTTTGTTATTTTGTTATTTTTACGGTTTTAACAATCATTTATCATATTATCAAATATTTTTTATATAGATACAGGTACAAAGACCATTTTTTCAATAAAAATTATTTTTGAACAAATATTTAATGATGAAGATATATGTATTTGTTAATTATCATTTATTTGATATTTATTAAATAAAATTATTATTAT